>JARVZY010011486.1:0-49000 GCA_030686995.1 Artemisia argyi | reverse complement strand
AAGTATCATTCTAACACAGATCAAGGTGTGTAGATCCATCAGAACATCCTGATCCTCCTCCCTAAACTCCTCATCATCCTCCTTGTCATCATCATCGCCATTATCATCATCATCATCATCATCATCATCATCATCATTATCATCATCCATCTCCTCATCTCCATCAACCTCAATACCAACATCATCCCCTATACCTACCTTATCACCCAAACCAACATCATCTCCTGTACCTATCTCATCATTCAAACCAACATTGACATCCAACTCAACCTCATCTCCTACAGGGAATGGGTTAACAACTGGTGGGACTGGAACCTGACCGGTGGGAACTGGGATATACATTATACTCAACAAGAGCATAGGAAAATCATAAAAACACTAGCCAAATTTTTGCGGAAAAATCATTTCATAAGCCCATGCATAATAGTAAAAAAGTCTAAACAAATCATAATATCAAAACATGTATATATAAAGTTTAAATAAATACCGCGGTGCGAAGTGGCACGGAGGGCTGGCGGCTGTCTGTTTCAAAACCTCTTGACTCCAGGAAAAACTTTATAGTCGAGTGCGAGCTCGTTCCCTTTAAACCTGGCTCTGATACCATTTTGAAACATCCCCAACTCAAATATAGCAGCTAACACAGCTGGGGGTATTACGCAAAGGGAAACCATGTAGATTTATAGCTAACGACCACAACACGTGACGTTTATAAATGTTTCAAAGCACATCATTCGAATTACAAACCATGTAGATTACAAAGACTCTTTATCAAAGTAGCAGCGGAAAAGTGAATAAAGTTTGCAACGGAAAGTAAACAAAATTTAGCAGCGGAAGAAATAAAGACACACAAAAGGTTTTACGAATGACATGAAAAATAAAGATAGTAAAGATGGTTAAGTTGCCTTGACAAAAAGCCTCCTCAGTCCAAACCATTCCACCATGCCCAAAACATCAAGCTCCAAAGCTAATTATGATTAGTAGCAATACCTGAAATATATGCTTAAAAGGCAACACAAAGGTTGAGTGTAATTCATAGGTTTAAATAATAAAGTTGAGCACAAGATTTTAATCATATGATATAAGTAACATATGCAAATACGGGGTAATCAAGGTAACATACAATATATAGAGGCATCCCGGTACATATAATATTGTTGATGATGCTAAGCTCATGACAGGCAAAACGTTAACTAAATTCATAAGTCGACAATAACAGCAGAATTTCATAATATATTAAGTTCCCTCAAGCCGGGGTACTTGCCATATACCTGGCAAAAATCGAATATAGTACACCAAAAATTGCCTATCCAGCGAAAGGAGTGGGAGGGTCAATTCCTATAGTCCTATATCCCTATATTCGTGCTAACTCGCAAGTGATTAGTGGTTCATAATCGAAGGGTCTTACATGGCAAGATAAGCTACTTAGCACATTGGTCAGGAAAGCATACCAATCAGGAAATAGCATACCAAAAATACTTGTGCTCAGAAAACATTTAAAAGCATGTATCTCTCGCCATGGGTTTATAAACATTTAAAAGATAAAAGTGGGCTATGAATCACACCTTAATAGCAGCAGGAAACGAGAAATTATAACCAACAAATAATATGTCACATCAAGTAATCCTAAGCACAACCTAATCAATATAAATGGCATAACTCATAAACAATACTCGAATATCTCAATAAACAATACTTGAACAAAAGATTTTAGTAACAATGGCGTTTGAAAGAAAATAGATTTCTAAAAGTCTCATGTGGAAGACAAGAAAGTTAGAAAATGAAAATGTCGGTGAAAATGGCCAAATACCCAAGAAAAACGGAATTAGACGAAAGAACACCTCGAAGAAAGATGTCGAAATGAAATGAAAACACACTCAAATAAACAACAACACAACAACAAATAGTTTCGGCTTTTACCCGTTTTCCCAAAATATAACATCGAAAACAATATAAGTTGAAAAGGTTTTTAGTTATTTAATAACTTTAAATGGATAGAGTTTACAAAAGATTTTACAAAAATTTCGGCATGACCTGCCCGTTTATATAACGTTTTCTAGAGTCAACGAGTCTTAATTATCCTATTTATCGCTAAACGTCACAAGTTATTATATAATAAAATTGGATATATCATTCGCGTATCCATTAGTTGTTTAGTTCTATCGACCATTTTGTATTTGTTCGGGTCCAGATATGTTAAATTAGTCAAAGTCCAACATATCCTTCCGTCTCGAGTACCAAAGGGTCCATAACATCCAAGTAACCAACGACGTAAATCCAATACGTCCAATTCATGTGTCGTATACTCATAATCTTATAACACGTATTGGTTTTGTATAATATGGATCAAAGATGGAAGAATTAGTAGAGAGAAGTTAGAGAGAGAAAGTAGAAGGGAACCTTGAGAGAAAATAGAGAATATTAGATTAAGTGAAATGGAAGCTCCAACCCTCTCCACATGTGGAGAGGAGTATTTATACTAAGCTACAAACGCCCACACCCGGGCTGTGGATCACGCATACAGTGGGTAAAGACCCGTCCTTCTTCCATGGTGTTACTTAAACTAGTACTAACTAACTAATATATAAACTAACTACGAGCTAACTTAATGCTATTACAATAATTAGGTGACCGAGACTTTTACAGGAATATTTGTATTCCTAACAATCTCCCCCTAAGCGAGGTCACCTTGGAAATTAAGCTCTTTGATCTTCAAGCATTCTTTTGTCTTTGTAGCTTGTAGGTTCTGATTCTTCACTTTTCTGCACACTTTGTACTTCAAGTAAACGAACTTGTGATTTGGATTCCTTTGTGATATGTGATCTTTGAGCTTCTTTGAGATCATCAGCCATGGTAAATCTCCAAGCTCATCCATAGAAGTATCGCCTTCATGTGATGTAGTGACTTTAGGACCGTCATGCTCACACCCTTCAGTATTAGGAGACTTCACGTCAGAGTTGCGGATCAGGAGAATTTTCATCAGAGTTGCGGAAACGTTGTTGGTAGTCTCTCAACATTAGTTGTAGTAAGTCTCTCATCGTTATTGATAGTGTGGAGGATGTGTGAGCATGAGGTATGGATTGACCCGATTCAGCTGGAAGTAAGAGCCATCAACGCCATCTTTATATGTGTCCCTGAAATAAACAGTTAGCAATAAAGATAGAGAACGAATATGGCTTTGTCATTCGTTCTTCGAGGACAGACTACCCTCCGGTTTTGTGAAAACCGACCTGTGATCAGGTAGAGTCTCTTTTAAAGAAGACTCTCCTTGACAGGAATTTCCAGGTTGTAGTAATGAATTTTCCAAAGAATCAACTTCGAAATCTTCATACTTAGCATGTTCTCATACCAGAACGTCTCAAAGCAGACAGCACGATAGAGTGAATCGGTGAATAAATATTCACGTATTGATGAGAAATTGATTTATAGAAATCACTCGCCTGTCATATGATAAACATTTTTGAGACACGACGAGAGTTTTAAGAATTGAATCATATTTTCATCAAAAATACTTTTGTTTGAAAGGTTTTACACAATCAATGTGCTCGAAAATTAGTTGTGAGCACATTGAAAGGTTTTTGCAAAAGTATCCGTCAATCCATATCCTGGAACAAGTTTGATTCAATGTTGAATCGCACCATTGTTGCTTTCCAATTTTCACTTGATCATTGATCCATGGTGGATCTCACATGTCACCTACCAAGAGCTTGAAAGACGTTCGCTCTAGAAGGATTTCCATCGTCATTGTGAATATTTACATATCACTCGGATGTTCTGGCAATACCACAAGGATAATGCGTAGGACTCTAAATGTTTTATCTTATTTTCCACATTGTGTGAAACAATAAGCATATTTAGAATTGTGTCCTATCGAGATTTATGGATGATCTCATGGCTCTAGACTCAATAGTGCATTTTGATCCGCTCCTAGAGACTAGGGAGGCGTCTCCTGTTTTAGGAATCAACATAGCTCGCAATGAGCGGTTGATACATTGCACAGGGTTCCCTGTGAGAAAGAAACAAGCTCTTTTAAGAGAACTTGAGTGGTTAGGAAGTTTAGTGCAGTGCGTCACTGGGTCCATGACGTCTTGTCTTCAATACCGGTGTTACCTTAGTAACCGCCAGTAGATTATGAATTGAACCCGGTTTCTACCCTAAGGTTGAATATGTGGAGGGCTATTACTTTTCACCCTTTCTCATTTCATTTTCTTTTTAATTCTTCAACCCCTTCAGTGCTTACCGAGACTTCACCACTAGAACCTTGTTGGGTTTGTTCCAGTCCTAGCTCTATCTCAGTCCACACTCTTCCCTTTCTCACTTTACTCCTTTTTTTCAATCATTCCTAAGGACTTCTAATCTATCTAGAGGATTGTCCCTGGGAAGATCCTTCCGGTTCTGGTGGATCATGAGAACTCATACCTAACCTTAACCAACCTTATAACTCCATGCATAAAGATAAATGGTCGGTCGTTGGTATAACTTCCACAAACGCCTTTTGCTCCCTCTCAATATGTGCATCGATATTTTAAAGAGTTTAGCACATATGTGGGAGCACATTTATTGAGTCCAGAAGATCACGTTTGATTATCAGATTTCATATTTAAATCACATTCTCTCCCCAGATCAAAAATTTCAAATCTTTCGGGATTTTTTATCTCAATTGATTTAAATAATTTAGAAAATGTTTTGGAGAGAAATGCAGTTAGTTTTAATATTTTCTGATAAGAGGAACCTTTTTCTTGCTCCCCCTAAATCTGTGAGGGAGGTTGTTATGTGTCAGATTTGATGAGTTTACAAACGATTTGAAGTTTTAACGGAAACTCTTTGAAAATGTTCTCATTCTGACACATAATCATCACAAATCGTTTTGTTGCAAGGTTTTGTACAAAGTGTGGAGAGTTTTGATGATACATAAAATTTTTAGAAATCACTCTCCCCCTCAATCAATGACGGATGTTAAATCTGGAATATTTTCATAAAATATTGAAGTCATTGATTGAGTGAAAAATTTTATCAAAATTTAGATTCAATTTGATTTTCAATCAAAATCTCATGGTACCACCAAGTTTTGCATAAATACATTCCGGAAAAATCATAGAAGGGAAAATATTTGGCGATAAAAAGAAGATTTCTCTTCTTCATCAAGAAATAATGCACTGAAGCGTAAATTAGATCGAGGGTGCATGAATATATAGTAATTCACGCTCGGATGAACGGCACCCTTTACAAGGAACAACCGTCTTTTTGGCGACGTGTTTTCCTCATTTTGAAAACCGGGTTGCTATCTGAAGTAATAGCAATCCATATTTTTGAAGTCCGGGTTGCAGCCTGAAATAACTACAAGCCATAATTTTAAGAATGTTTTGGGAAACGACATGTTTTAAAAAAAACTTTATTTGAAACCGAAAAACTCTTGCTCAAGCATATGTATGATTCCGTGTCATTATTGAATGACATTTCTAGAAACGTACATAATATTTATTACACAAGAGACATGTCGTGAGAAGAATATTTTTAATTTTTTTATGATTTTTCAGATTTTTATGGTTTTTATAGGTTTTATATTTTTCTATTTACGTATTGGTATAAGATATGTACAAAGGATACCAAACAGTTTAAGGAGATGTTGACATGAGCATCGAAATGAGAATATCGTTCAGCTCGTTGTAGAAGTAAGTAGTCAACATCTCTTAAACTTTCACCACCAAAGCTTTCGAGGCTCCTGAATAATCGTCTGACTCCGTAGTTGCCATGATATAATCTTAAACGGGATTTTACAACTCTTGTGACTTAAACCGAGAGATCGATTCTCTCCCGGGATTTTACTAAAGTCAACAAAAGAAACTGAAAGATGTAATATGCGAGTTAAACTTAGAGAGAGATCTTGGATAAGTGACAATTTGCATTAAGTGTCAAGTCGCAACAAGTCAAGTTACAATAGATCCGATCGTAATAAGTCAAGTCGTAAAGATTAACTCACAACGTCAAATTACAATCAGACTAATTGAAACGACTTAAGTCACAACAATTCACAAAACACAAGTTGTTAACAAATCACTAGAATCTCACAAATGAGTTAATCGCTAGACACCCACCAAATCGATGAATTTTAATTGCCTCCTCAATGTGAAGCTTTTGTAGCTTCCCCCCAAACCGACAATCACCTACATGAGACCACTTCCCCAAGTAGTTGAAGTGATGCAAAAAGTCTCATTGTATGACGCTCAAAGACCCAAAAGAAATGATGGCACCGAAGTAACAAGGTGAACCATGGATCATCTCTGCGGTTATCAATCCCAGAATGTATGATGAAGCCCGATCACATGACCATGTTGTGCATCCCCAATGTACACATTACTTTGAGGTTTGGAGCAGTTGTCTATTCGGGGGAATAGGATATCAACATCTTCATTACACCAAATGCTTTACAGTTAACTTACACATACCAACTCAATCCATATTGTACGCATGTATCCAACGCAAGAAGAAGTGATGACACCAAAGTAACAGGTTTAAGCACTGATCATCTCTGCGGATATCACCTCTAGAATATATGATTAATCCCGATCACGTGAACCTGTTGCGCGTCCTTGATGTACACAAATCTCTCCCCTGATGGTTGCGATCTCATCGGAATCATCATACCATTGTCTACATGAAGCATTAACCAAAAGCACTTCGCCATAAATCATATCAACACGAATGAAGATGTCGATAAGCAATATCATCTCACGCACCAACTGTTCTTCTCATATTTCTTCCTATAGAAAGCTGAAGTAATACATACCACAAGTATCAGAAGACCACTTCCCCCACGTAGTTGGAATGATACACCAAACGCCACAAGTTAATACACTAATATTCTCTGCGGTTATGACATTTGTCTTCCCGGGATAACTTCAATTAAGAAGAAGTATTAAATTCATCATGTGTACTCATTATGCATTCAGATGTATGTCTCCTTCCCTCTTGCTGGTTTTAATACCTCGGAATCAGCAACACATTATAGGCACATCTACTTGAAATCTTATGAGAAGAACAAAATTGGTTTAACTGGATCTGGTGAGAATCAACTGCTACAAAAACTCTCTCTGACTATCTTTACCAACCCTTATGTAGGCTATTTGAAGTGACCACAAATGAAGTAAACCTGATATACCAAATTTGAAACTGAAGAAGAATTCCCCAAATCCGTAACTTAAGCTTGCGCTGTTGTTGATTAAAGAACGATGTAGAAGAATAAGTACAACACCTCTTGAGACTATCCACATCCGCATTTGCGTGTGACACTGAGCACTACAATGTAACTCCTTGAAGTGATAGCCATAACCCGTGAGTACTACAATGTAACTCCTTCCATCGGGTATAACTAGATAATCCAAGTCCCAATCATAAACTTTAAGAGTTCAAGCAAGTCATCAATCGATACATGAAGTTTCGATGATGAAATAAGTAGACGCCTTCGTAAAATACTCTTCAATCTCAATTAAGGGATGCCAAATAAACTCCATGATCACTTGACATTTCATGTCCAAATTGTTAGCCGTTTAGACATTTTAACCGACATTATCCATAATATTCTTCGGGTTGATTTACAAAGTGCACATTGGTAGGAACAACAATCCTTGATTTTAGAACGAAAATACGGATCATTATTCATGTGTGCAACTTCATAATCATGATAGTCATCATCAACACCTTGAGGAATAACTAGAGATTGGATTACTTGAGCAAGTGATCAATCATCATTCGTAATACTTCTAGATGGTGCATCTTGATCAATCATCATTCATTGAAGCTTGGAAGTAATCATCAAACATAAATCCCAGTCATCCTTAGTAAATGGAACATAAGGTGTTGGAGGAGAGTCCTTTGACCATTCTTCAATCATCAATCACCATGGGTAATAATATTCACACTTCTCCCCCTCAAAAATTACATACGAGGTTTGCCATTTTTGATTGAGAAAGTGAATAATAATACAATCATTCATGTAGTTTATTCACACTTCTCCTCCTCAAAAATTGCATACGAGGATGCCATTTTTGATTGAGCATGTGAATAAGAATACAATCAATCATGTAGATTATTCATCTTTCTCCCCCTCAAAAATTGCATACGAGGTTTGCCATTTTTGAATGAGAAAGCATGAATCATGTTGTTGATAATGGTCAAGAACAAGAAGATTTCTCTTCTTCCGAAGATAAGGCACACTGAATCGTACACCTTTCTTTTCTTTGATGAACGGGGCCTGAAATGTTATTTGCAGACGCCATAATGTTGACTTTGAAGACCGAGGCTTAAACTGAGGTGTTCGAACGTCATAATGATGAAGAGCGAGGCCTGAACTGATGTGAACAAATGTCATAGCCATTGAAGAACAAGGCCTGAACTGAAGTATTCAGACGTCATAGTCATTAGCATCAAAGTTGAGCTTCAGTAACCCATGATTGATGAGATTTCACTCTTTTCGGCAGCCAAACTCTGAGTCTTTTCTTAACAGGATTGAACGATGTACCTGCACTTAAGTAAAGACTTCCTGCACTGACATTGAGAGTTTGTTTGCATTTATATGGGTTAGTGAAATCAACATCTATTCCATTTGGGGTTCCACTTTCAACCTTGGTTTTGCAATCAGTGAACATCCTTTTTATAGGTATCCATCTAAGACCTATAATCTTAAAAATTCTACCCGTCTGTATCCACCTAAGGCAAGTTCTAGGAATGTTTGGTTTCTCATGTAAAATGGAATTATTGTAGAGAGAAGACCTTTGTCCTAAATTATTCTCCCTACCAGGTTTCTGATTATAACTTTTTGGTTCCACGGGCTTGTTGTAGTTTCTAGTTTTAGAAGGTTGAACCTTATCATAAATATTCACTTTCTTCAGGAATTGTGTAGGACAACTATGATGGTTTGCCCTAAGAACACAATTCAGACAAGTTGAGCAAACAAGGTGTTTGGATTCAGAACAAACTCTAGGATTCTTAGAGTGATTAGTTACAGGGATCGCTTTAATCAATGTGCAACTACTCATGGAAACTAAACACTTCCTATTTGTTTGTTGAGTGCTCACAGGTTTTGGTTTGCTGCTACTGGCCAATTTTTGGAGTAAGCTAGAAGGCATCCTATGAGGTCGTGAACCTAAGATACCATCCTTTTGAAGTAGATCCCTTTTCCTAGCCTTTTCAAGATCATTGTTCATGTACAAATCATTTATATCATAAGAGTTTTGAGTTTTAACGTTTGGTATTGACACTCTTTTTGAACATATCCTAGAAGAGCCAGGAGAAGGTGTAGCTGCTTGTTGAGCATGAACAAACCCAGAGGCATTTTTCTTAGGCAAATTATGTGAAGTGACTGGTTTTGACAAAACTTGTTTCGCATCAACTTGGGAGGCAAACTGAGTTTTTGAAAATTTTGGATGTTCAGATCTAATCGCATTCGGTTGTCTAACAACTGAATGATTCCTACTTGATTGTAAAACCGGTTTCCCCAAGATTGATGGTTTTGCAAACTTAGTGTTCGCACTGTTTCTTGTTAGTTTTCCTACCTCATTTTTAAGAGCAGCAGTTGTAAAGCCCTTTTCCTGAATTTGAGATTTGAAATTATCATTTTTGACCCTCAAAGATGTTGTTTGTTCTGAAGTTTTATTACCAGTATCTTTGATAGAGTCTCTTAGATCTATGTGATGCCTTTTCAAAGTCTCATTCTCCTTAAGTAATCTAGCCACATAAAGTTCCAATTCGATGTTTCTTGATATAATAACATCGATGTCATGTTTAGCTTTGACTATATTACTTTTCTCATTCAGGATAGAAATGTGCTTTTTCTAATTGCTGATTGTCGAGTTTTTGTCTTCAAGCTGAGCTTTCAAAGTGTTAATTTCAAAAAATTCACGGAACTCAGGAAATTCCGGATTTTTACATGGTTGATTAATTTGAAAACTTTCTTCCTTTTGTTGCATTGCGATTTCAAGTGAAATACAATGTTTTTCAAGTAGTAAAAATATGTTTGAAAGTTCATTAAAAACTTCTTTATCAACCACATCATTTGATTTAAAAGACTCAGCCATAAACAAAGAACTTGACTCATCATCATGTTCAGCATCCTGATCACTTTCTCCCCCTTTATGACTCATATTTGTTGAATTGGAAATGGTATTGCTATCAGTCTTTTCCAACAAATTTGTGTCATAACTGGGCTTAACATGATCAGTATGCTGCCATTCATTAGAAAGCACATTATGTTGATCATTTAAGGGTACCTCAGCACATGACTCCTGTTCTTTTGCCGGTCCAAAATTTGCATTCATATCATGTGTAACAAGAGTCACTGAACTGCTGGTAGTGTCAAGCTTAGCAATCTCTAATCCTTTGCATTTAGTGACAGCTAACCCAACATCCAATGCTTTTCCCGAATCAACAATACCATCACTTGATTGCACCTCACATGCCTTCACCATGTCTTCATACTTAGGTTCATGCTTTGCTCTTTCCTCAATGTACTCCTTAACATTACCCATGAGTTGGAGTAGTGTATCTCTGAACACCTCAACCTCAACTCCCGTGTAATTAGAAAAATACTTATTAGTCATTTGATTCTCAGAGATTTGTGAATCAATGAACACCTGGAGTTGGTTGTTGATCACACAAAAGGCAACCATGGATCTTCCTTCAGAAAATTTTTCTTTGTCAAGTTGTTGTTCAAGTTGGTCTAAATACAAAGTCATTTTGACTGTGAAAGTCTGAACATCTTGACCAAAGAGTGATGTGAATGCACGTTCGTATCCTGTTAAGTATCCAGGTCGTTCAAATAGAACCTTGAGATGTGAGTGAAGAAGTCAAAAGCATTCAATGCACTTTACCTTTGCATTATCGGGCAATTTTAGCGGCTGAAGAAGTTCTCTCTCAGAAATGACAGAGTCTGAAGTGGTAGACATGATGTAAACGTGCACGGGATTTTACAATTCTATGATTTAAACCGAGAAATAGATTCTTTCGCGGGATTTTACAAAATCAAGAGGAAACCTTGAAATGATGCAAGAGGACTTTAGTGATTTAGTGTGAGATGATAAACCTTGCAAGGTACAATTAGTTATCTAAGTCAAGTCACAACGAGTCAAATCACACCAAGTCAAATCACAATTAGTCAAATTGCAAGAATTAACTCGCAACGTCAGATTGTAATTGGACAAGTTGCAACAACTCAAATTGCAACAATTCTCAAATCACATAACTATTCAACTCGCAGCGTATAGTCACCTCACAACAACTTGATCATCTAGCAGTGAGTTATCAATTCGCACTAAGAGTCAACCAACAGTGAGTTATCAACAAGCAATATGATTTGGTTTGGTTGATGCAAATTGTAATGTTGACGAGTTTGGTCTAAAAACTTAAAACCTCAATAACTTCACTCCGGAGGTGATTTGGGCCTCAAAAAAAATTCGTTTCACAACTTCGTGGCGAAGCCTCACAATATTCAGCCTATTCCGGATGTTTTGACAGCTAATTAGCTGAAAACGGAGTTATGGTTCAAAAGTTATGGCCGTTTGAAGTTTTGACGTAAAAAGTCAACTTTGGTCAAGATCTTTTGATTTCACATACGTTTCGAATCTATTTTTCCAATATAAAAATCCATCACTTTCAAATAGTGGTGGTCTTTGCATAGATTGCCCTTCTAAATATTTTAAAGATTTCATAGATCGTTACAAGTTTTAAAATACAATATATTTTAAAATTCTTGCTAGACGTGGCTCTTGATACCAATTGTGGAAAACTAGAAGGGGGGGTTGAATAGTTTTACGTCTTTTTAATTTTTATAAAACAAATTGTTTAAAAGTTTTCGTTGATTTATAAAATATAGATTCGATGATATATGAAATCTAGTTATACACAATATGAACAATACTAAGTATATATCTACTATGAAGCAATAATTATGTAAGTAATGAAATAAGTAAAGGATGGAAAGATCAAACCGAGAGACAAGCGATTTATAGTGGTTCGGCTACAAGGCACCTTCCTTGCCCTACTCCACTCCCCGAGCACCTAACTCGAGAGTTTTCTTCACTATATCAACAAGCTCCCTTATGGCGGAGAAAACCTTACACACCAATATACACACCAATTTACACACCAATCTACACACCAATCTACACACCAATCTTCACACCAATATACACGCCAAACTTCTTCACACCTATCTACACACCAATCTTCTTCACCTATCTATACACCAATCTTCTTCACACCTAGCTTTTACACACCAATCTTCTACACACCTTCTTCTACACACCAATCTTCACAACTAACCTATTTCACTACTAATCAACTTCTACTATCTACACAACTATTCTCTAACAAATATTCACAACTAATCACACTATGAAATAATAATTAATGATGATGCTTAAACAACTTAGATGTGGAGATCACAACTAGTTGTAATACTTCTTGTCTTGAGGGATAGAAGTATTCTTCTCTTGCACTTGAATGGATTATGTATGGATCACTTTGAAACAAAGATTTAAGAATGTATGATCAAAGGATTTATAGATTGGAAATGGAGATCTAGAACAGAAAGTTCTGAAGTGCAAAAGGTAAGGAAAAATTCCAGAATTAAGGTGGTATTTATAGGCAAAAGTTTCTGACAGAGGAGCGTGGCCGGTCCCCTTAAAGCATGGCCGGCCCCCTTAAAATTAAGGGGGCCGCCCCTTATAATTAAGGGGGCCGCCCAACTGTAACGGCCAGAAACTTTGTTTTTTAGTGGGGAAAGTTTATTTGGTGAAAAACTAACTGATTTTGGTTAAATATTTGAAATCATATATTTAGTATGATTAAAACATTTTTCCTTATTACCAAAAGTGTTTTTCAAAAATATATAATAAGATTATATAATTAAATAAACTTTGTATTAGTTAATTAAATACCCCTTTGATCATACATTGCACTAAACACTTTGTTTATTCATACCTTAAGTGATTTGGATGTAAAGAGAAATATTAATCACCAAATACTTGTTTATGTCATAAGTTTTAGTTCTTTGAGGTTATATTTTGTAATGATCAAAACATAGAGATATTGATAAAAACTTAATAATGTTTTTAAGGCATTATTTATGTCAACAATCTCCCCCTTTTTGATTATTACAAAACCTTAAACTCAAAAGATTTAAAACTTGTTATTAGACAAGTATTATAGAGTTTACCATTTCTCTTCTCCCCCTTTTTGTAAAATCAAAAAGGTTAGGCCGAATAATCTTCGTGAAAGAAGTTTAAACGGGTAGAGAACTCCCCCTTGATGTACGCTCCCCCTTGTTTGAGAGCACAAAGGGAACGAGCAATTGGAATCTTGGCTACAAAAATATTTTGAAGAGAACAACACACATATATATGCAAAAACAACAATTATGCAAATAAAAATAGATTCATTCAAGCATGATAGAAATAACTAACATGACAACATTCAATATGCTTGTAGCATATTGATTACAATAAAACAAAATAAAAGATATAGTCCTATATTGCCTAAGATAGCACTTGGACTTGTTTGCAACCCATGGTTGATTTGTTTTATTTGCTTGAAGGAAAACAAAAGCATGGAGCTTAGATGTTTGATTGAGGTGGATATGGGGTGTTGTATGGAGCGGAAGAGGTGGATCTCACGATGTTGTATCGTGTTAAGGGTGGTATTGGATGATCACGAGTGAGAAGATATTCAATCCAAGAAATATCTTCACTCAAGTAGAGGATTTGTTTTTGAAGGAATATGCAACAAGGGCAAAAGTGAGTGTGATTTGTAACTTGATCCAAGTTAAGAGAGTGGGGAAGGCAATTTGCATAGGGTGATGATGGAGGTAGCCCTTTGTTGCGTTGTGCAAGATGCATAGCAAGGAGATCACTAAGATCATGGATTTGGTTTATTTCATCACGGAACTTTTGTTTTTCCGTGGCAATGTGGAGGGGATCATAGGTTTGGTATGGATGAGTTGGGTTATCAAACTTGCATGGATCATTATAAGTTGTTGGAGGTTGAGGGGTGTAGTTTGGCTTGAAGGAAGATGTTTGGCCAATGTTGTATGGTTTGTAAAGTGGATCAAATGAATGCCTTTGTTGGTTTGATGCAAAGTTTGGGAAATAAGAAGTTGGTGGGGAGGAATGATTTCCAACTACATTTGTGATGATGGATTTGTTTCTAGGACTTTTTCGTCGCCAAACGGGTTTTTCCGTCATCCTTGCTAGCCTTGAGGCTTTTGATTTTGGTTTGTTTGGAGAGTTCATGATGGGATGAATGGAGAGCTTTGAGGATTGGGGATATTTATAGTGTAAGATTTGTGTGTTTAAGGATGGATAAAGTTTGTTTGGAGGATTAGGACAAAATGTGTTGGTGAAAAATGGGAAATGTAGGTTGAAATGGGCTAAAAAGCAGAAAAGATTCTGTAAACCCGACCATCAGATGGCCGGTCCCCTTAATTAGGGGGCGGTCCCCTTAAAATTAAGGGGGCCGCCTTACATAATTAAGGGGGCCGCCCATCTGGTGATTTCCAGATTGCCAGAATTGGGTTTTTGGCAGAAAATTTGCAGAAAGGTTGTGTTTTTGGACTTGGATTCAAGCAAGTTCAATTCCTTTAGGCAATATAGCATCTAATCTAACATTAGATATCATTCAAAAACACATAGGCACAAGAGCAAATAATCAACACATAATAAGCAATAGGAGGTAAGTAAATGCAAGCACACTTAAACTTCCTAAGGCACCTATCTAGAATTAAAGGCAAAGGCAATTAGTGAGTGAAAAACTAGTGATGGATCAAGATGACACCATTATTAGTGAATTTGTCCTAGTGAGTGTCTATATGCAACAAATGTGGAGTTGTGATTGTTTCGACTCCTAGAAGCAAAAAGAAATAACGATCCTAAGAAACAATCCAAATGATCTCCTTGATTCAATTTTTGCTCGATCATGAATGTCAAAGACATATATTAGATTATATACCTTGACAATTTATGTGAGAGTTTATGCATGATTTTGAAATACAATGTTTTTAGAATTAGTCAACAATGCAAGGAAAATGATCTTCATGTGATTCCTAGATTGTGAGAATAATTTTTTAGAGAAAATTGATTGAGTTTTACAAAAAGGTTTATGCAAAGAAAATAAATCTTCTCAATCTTTAGTTTTGTGCGAAATAGATTCCTAGACTCAGAAAAGGTGAAATGGAAGAAAAATAAATTTCATGCAAGTATAAATTTGAATAAATTCAATATAATTTAGTCAACTTGTTCCATCATTCCTAATCCTAAACGCAAGTGGTTGAATAATTCACGCTTAAGGGGTTTTGTGAATATATCCGCAATGTTGTCTTCCGATGCGACCTTTTCTATAGATATATTTCCTTTTTGTACATTATCCCTAAGAAAATGGTGACGTATTTCTATGTGTTTAGTCCTAGAGTGTTGCACCGGATTTTTACTTAAATCTATCGCACCTTTGTTATCACACATAATGGGGACATTTTCTAACCTAATGCCATAGTCTACGAGAGCTTGTTTCATCCATAGTGCTTGTTGACATGCCTTTCCAGCGCTTACATATTCGGCTTCGGTGGTAGAAATAGCAAGAGCGGTTTGCTTCTTTGAAAACCAAGACGTTAGACAACATCCCATAAACGTGCAAATACCGCTAGTGCTCTTTCTATCTACGTAGTCTCCCGCATGATCCGAATCCGCATAGACAATGGTTTCTATGCCGGATTCCTTAGGATACCATAATCCTAAGTGTATAGTGCCTTTAACGTATCAGAAGATACGCTTAACCGCTTCTAGGTGAGAGGTTTTGGGATCCTCTTGAAAACGGGCACAAAGGCAGACACTAAACATGATATCGGGTCTACTTGCCGTCAAGTATAGTAAACTCCCTATCATTCCTCTATACTTGGTGTTATCTACGGACTCACCTTCATCGTCCTTTGTGAGCTTTACCTCCGTAGACATGGGTGTTTTCATGGGTTTTGAGTCTTCTAGGCCAAATTTCTTAAGCATTTCCTTAATGTACTTAGATTGGTTAAAGAATATTCCGTCTTCTAATTGTTTTATTTGTAATCCTAGGAAGAAGTTAAGTTCACCCATCATACTCATCTCAAACTCATCATGCATGATTTTGGCAAATTCATCACACATGTCTTGACAAGTCGATCCAAATATAATGTCATCAACATATATTTGAACAATGATGAGATTAGGGTCTTTCCTTTTAGTGAAAAGAGTGTTATCTACCATTCCCATGGAATAATCATGTTTAATAAGAAAAGCTTTTAATCGATCATACCAAGCTTTGGGAGCTTGTTTGAGTCCATACAAAGCTTTCTTTAACTTATAAACATAATCAGGTTTTGCGAAGTCAATGAATCCTGGAGGTTGTGCCACATATACCTCCTCATTGATAAAACCGTTAAGTAATGCACTTTTCACATCCATTTGGAATAACTTAAAATCTAGGGCGCAAGCATAGGCAAGTAATATCCTAATTGATTCTAGTCTAGCTACGGGGGCATAAGTTTCATCATAATCAATTCCTTCTTGTTGATTATAACCTTGGGCAACTAACCTAGCTTTATTCCTAGTAACTATTCCATTCTCATCTAGCTTATTTCTATATACCCATTTGGTTCCTATGATGGTCATATCCTTTGGATTTGGGACTAGTTCCCAAACATCATTTGCCTTAAATTGATTTAATTCTTCTTGCATAGCTATAATCCAACTTTCATCTTTTAAAGCCTCACTAATATTCTTAGGTTCTATTGCTGAGAGGAAACAGAAGAAGTTGTTTTTGTCTTGGGCTTGTGACCTAAGGGTTCTTTGGTTAAGATGTCCTATTATATTATCTAAAGGATGTGATCTAGATTCTTTAATATTAACGATTTCGTTATTTTCTAAGTGAGTTTCTTCATTGTCATTTCCTATGGGTTTTGTTTTACTAACCTCAATAGCTTCTTCTTCGACTAAGTTATCATCTTCTAAAGGTAGCGTTTTAGGAGGTGGTGGTGTTTCATCAAATGTTACATTTAGTGATTCCTCTACCTTCATGGAGTGTTTGTTAAGTATTATATATGCTTTACTATTTTGTGAGTATCCTAAAAATATTCCTTCATATGATTTCGGATCAAACTTAGTGAGGTAGTCCTTAGTGTTTAAGATATAGCATTTACTTCCAAATACCCTAAAGTAGCTTAAGTTAGGTTTTCTATTTCTTAATAACTCATAAGGAGTTTTTCCTAGAATTCTTCTAATTGATACCCTATTTAGAATATAAGTCGATGTATCTACGGCGTGACACCAAAATTTTTGTGGAATTGATTGTTCATTTAACATAGTTCTACTCATTTCTTGTAGTGACCTATTTTTTCTTTCTACTACCCCATTTGATTGAGGAGTACGAGGAGCGGAGAAATTATGAGATATTCCATTTAACTCACAATATTTTCCGAATTGTACTTCGTTATCAAATTCCCTTCCATGGTCCGTCCTAATGGCAACTATTGAGCATCCTAACTTATTTTGAATCATTTTGCTAAATATTTCGAATTTTTCAAATGCTTGGGTTTTGTCACTTAAAAACCTAGTCCACGTGTATCGTGAGTAGTCATCTACTATTACTAAGGTATACGTGTTTCCTCCATAGCTCCGCACAGCGGATGGACCAAAAAGATCCATATGTAATAATTCTAGGCACCTAGTGGTGGATACTATATTCTTAGCTTTGTGGCTAGCATGAGCTTGTTTTCCAACTTTACATGCATCACAAAAATGTTTGTCATATTTTAGATTAGGCAAGTTTCTAACTAATTCCTTAGAGGCCAAAGATTGTATTTTTTGCATGTTAGCATGTCCTAATCTCCTATGCCACAAAGTGGAATTTTCATCTAGGGTCGTTAGGCATATCCTATCTTCAGGTTTGTTTCCTAGTTTCATAACATATACACCTCCTTTCCTAATACCTCTACCTATAATTTTTCCATTCTTAACTATTTCGCTATCTTCTTCAGAAAAGATAACTTTACATTTATTATCGCATATTTGGCCTACACTAAGTAAGTTATATGTTAAATTATTAACATGTTCAACATTTTCAATAGTAAGTGAGTCTTGAGAAATCGTACCTTTGCCAATAATTTTTCCACGCAAGTCACTACCGAAAATAACGTTACCTCCATTGTATGCCTTGTATGTAGAGAATAGCTTGCGATTCCCCGTCATGTGCCTCGAACATCCACTATCCTTGATCCATTCGTTAGGTTCCAAGTCAATTCCAAGGCATATTTCGTCGGTTGCATTTGCCACAAAACACTTTTCTTCTTTTGGTTTTTCCACTTCTTCTTTATCACTATCACTCCATGTTCCACTAACAAATGCGCTTTGATTTTCATAACCCGGCGGCTTTAAACATTCTCCAACGAGATGATTTGGACTTCCACATCTAAAGCACTTTCTTTTCACGTAATTATCACTTCTATTTCTTTGGAACGATTTTCTCTCGTCATGTGATGACCTAGTGAATCTTCCTCGTCTCTTGAAAAATTTCTTGAATTCTCTTACGGCCATTGCATATTCTTCGTCTTCACTTTCGTCACTTGAATCATCATTATCACTAGGTTCCTTTTTGGCTTTTAGAGCAATGGATTTGATTTGTTCTTTCTTGACTTTGACCGTTTCCGAATCTCTTCTTATGATTTCTTCATGAACATTCAAGTTGCCAATTAGTTCATCTAGTGATAACGTCATCAAGTTCTTTGATTCTTCAATTGCCGTGACCTTAGCTCGCCATTTTTGATGCAATGCCCTAAGAAATTTCCTAACACAATTTTTACTAGAAAATGTCTCATCAAGTGCTTTTAAACTTGTGATGATAGTGTTAAACTTAGCAAAAGCATTATCAATTGATTCCTCTTCCGGAATCGTAAATTGTTCATATTGTTGTACAAGAAGATCTATTTTATTTTCTTTGACTTGGCTATTACCTTGGTGAGTGATTAGTAAAGAATCCCAAATTTCTTTTGCGGTTTTACACATAAAAATTCTTTCATATTCTTTGCGTGGTAACGCATTATAAATGACCATTTTAGCCTCATTATTTTTTGCTAGTTTCTTTTTCAAATCATCATTTTGTTTTTCAAAAGCTACAATTTCATCCATTTTGGTTTCAACATTATATTGAATAGGGGGAAAATCACCAAAGGTAATAATATGCCAAAGATCAAGATCTTTTGATTTCACATACGTTTCGAATCTATTTTTCCAATATAAAAATCCATCACTTTCAAATAGTGGTGGTCTTTGCATAGATTGCCCTTCTAAATATTTTAAAGATTCCATAGATCGTTACAAGTTTTAAAATACAATATATTTTAAAATTCTTGCTAGACGTGGCTCTTGATACCAATTGTGGAAAACTAGAAGGGGGGGTTGAATAGTTTTACGTCTTTTTAATTTTTATAAAACAAATTGTTTAAAAGTTTTCGTTGATTTATAAAATATAGATTCGATGATATATGAAATCTAGTTATACACAATATGAACAATACTAAGTATATATCTACTATGAAGCAATAATTATGTAAGTAATGAAATAAGTAAAGGATGGAAAGATCAAACCGAGAGACAAGCGATTTATAGTGGTTCGGCTACAAGGCACCTTCCTTGCCCTACTCCACTCCCCGAGCACCTAACTCGAGAGTTTTCTTCACTATATCAACAAGCTCCCTTATGGCGGAGAAAACCTTACACACCAATATACACACCAATTTACACACCAATCTACACACCAATCTACACACCAATCTTCACACCAATATACACGCCAAACTTCTTCACACCTATCTACACACCAATCTTCTTCACCTATCTATACACCAATCTTCTTCACACCTAGCTTTTACACACCAATCTTCTACACACCTTCTTCTACACACCAATCTTCACAACTAACCTATTTCACTACTAATCAACTTCTACTATCTACACAACTATTCTCTAACAAATATTCACAACTAATCACACTATGAAATAATAATTAATGATGATGCTTAAACAACTTAGATGTGGAGATCACAACTAGTTGTAATACTTCTTGTCTTGAGGGATAGAAGTATTCTTCTCTTGCACTTGAATGGATTATGTATGGATCACTTTGAAACAAAGATTTAAGAATGTATGATCAAAGGATTTATAGATTGGAAATGGAGATCTAGAACAGAAAGTTCTGAAGTGCAAAAGGTAAGGAAAAATTCCAGAATTAAGGTGGTATTTATAGGCAAAAGTTTCTGACAGAGGAGCGTGGCCGGTCCCCTTAAAGCATGGCCGGCCCCCTTAAAATTAAGGGGGCCGCCCCTTATAATTAAGGGGGCCGCCCAACTGTAACGGCCAGAAACTTTGTTTTTTAGTGGGGAAAGTTTATTTGGTGAAAAACTAACTGATTTTGGTTAAATATTTGAAATCATATATTTAGAATGATTAAAACATTTTTCCTTATTACCAAAAGTGTTTTTCAAAAATATATAATAAGATTATATAATTAAATAAACTTTGTATTAGTTAATTAAATACCCCTTTGATCATACATTGCACTAAACACTTTGTTTATTCATACCTTAAGTGATTTGGATGTAAAGAGAAATATTAATCACCAAATACTTGTTTATGTCATAAGTTTTAGTTCTTTGAGGTTATATTTTGTAATGATCAAAACATAGAGATATTGATAAAAACTTAATAATGTTTTTAAGGCATTATTTATGTCAACACTCTCTAGAATGACAACTTTCTAGAATGGCAACTCTCTAGAATGACAACTCTCTAGAATGCCAACTCGCTGAATAGGTCAACTCGCTAGACCAACTCGCTGAATAGGTCAACTCGCTAGATCAACTCGCTGGAACCAACTCTCTGGAACCAACTCGCTAGAACCAACTCTCTAGAACCAACTCGCTAGAATCTGGAACCAACTCTCTACCAAGAACAGGACAAAACTGTCACTTTCTAGCGTTTTGTCTTCTTTTCCCTTTATAGTAAACTGCCAAATCTCTACACCCAACTCTCTAGAAAAACCTGTCAACCCTCTACAATGAAATGGCAACTCTCTAGCAAGAAAAACAACACAAAAGTCCTCCAATATCCACGAAAATGATGAAATAACTTAACCAAAAGCTACACAAGATGCCTACAACACTTCTAGATACAAAAGTACAATCAAAATGCCAAGAATAACACCTAATGAGATCAAACTAATGTGAAAACCACCAAGTAAAATCGAACCATCCTAAAACATAAAACAAAGCTATAAATTCGAGCATACCACGAATCCTAGGATAGAACCATGGCTCTTGATACCAATTGTAGTATACTCATAATCTTATAACACGTATTGGTTTTGTATAATATGGATCAAAGATGGAAGAATTAGTAGAGAGAAGTTAGAGAGAGAAAGTAGAAGGGAACCTTGAGAGAAAATAGAGAATATTAGATTAAGTGAAATGGAAGCTCCAACCCTCTCCACATGTGGAGAGGAGTATTTATACTAAGCTACAAACGCCCACACCCGGGCTGTGGATCAGGCATACAGTGGGTAAAGACCCGTCCTTCTTCCACGGTGTTACTTAAACTAGTACTAACTAACTAATATATAAACTAATTACGAGCTAACTTAACGCTATTACAATAATTAGGTGACCGAGACTTTTACAGGAATATTTGTATTCCTAACATCATGTCTACAATATATATTGTCACAATAATAATTTGGAACCAAGTCCAATGTCACAACCGCTTAACTATAACCAACTCTTTTTATTGTTTCATTATTATTAGTCAAGTTTATATTATTCGCCAAGTTTTCCCATGTCAAAAATAATTTGCCGAAACCGTCATCCCATAACGTAAATAAATAAATAAACAACTAAATAATCCCAACTAAACTAAAATATAATCCGAAATATAACATAACCAAACGGCCTCAAATCTAAATCTAAAACAAGTCCAAAACTCTAAATAACAATAACAATTACCACGAGAACAAATATAACACGTTAACCACCGAGTCATGTCGGGTCGACCCAGCGTTGACCGGTCAACTGCCGAACAAGGAGAGGCCCACACGAGTTCAGGAAAATTATTAAATCATTTTTCCACAATTTATATATATTTTTTGGATGGATATATATATATATATATATATATATATATATATATATATATATATATATATATATATATATATATATATATATATATATATATATGTGTGTGTGTGTGTGTGTGTGTGTGTGTGTGTGTGTGTGTATATAACATAACCAAACGGCCTCAAATCTAAATCTAAACCAAGTCCAAAACTCTAAATAACAATAATAATAACCACGAGAACAAATATAACCCGTTAATCACCGAGTCATGTCGGGTCGACCCAGCATTGACCGGTCAACTGCCGAACAAAGGGAGGCCCACACGAGTTCACGAAAATTATTAAATCATTTTTCCACAATTTAAATATATTTTTCGAATTAATATATATATATATATATATATATATATATATATATATATAGGCAAAGGATCACGTGCGGATGGTTCTTTTTAGTGCGGACGTACGGATGCGTATGGGCCGTTGATCTTTTCCCATCAGCGGCTGTGATTAGATATAATTATATAACACGGAGTGGCTTTTTCGTAATTATTCTATTTAGAAAATACGGGTCAAATCTTCGCCCGTTAATATCTCCTTATCTTTTTTATTATTATTTGAATATTTTCTTTCCTTATTTTTTGCAACTATATTTATTTAATTTTTATTATCGAATGGATTTACCTGATCAGTATTCTGGTATTGGTCCTGATCTATCAGATCATTTTTTATCAAAAAACCGTGTTGAAGGTATTTTTTATAAGCTATCTTCTTGATATTATTAAAATCAGATTCATCGTTTTTATTATTCTGCATTTTCAGATTGTTATTCTGCATTTTCAAATTAATTTCTTTATATGGTAGATATTGTGATATTAATATATAAGAATGGTATTTTGATATTAATATATGATATGTATTATGATATTAAAATATAAGTATGGTATTGTTATATTAATCTATTGTGATATTGTTTTTGTTATATGATATGTATTATGATATTAAAATATAAGTATGGTATTGTTATTTAATCTATTGTGAAATTGTTTTTGTTATATGATATGTATTACGATATTAAAATATAAGTATGGTATTGTGATATTAATCTATTGTGATATTATTTTTGTTATATGATATGTATTACGATATTAAAATATAAGTACGGTATTGTGATATTAATCTATTGTGATATTGTTTTTGTTATATGATATGTATTACGATATTAAAATATAAGTATGGTATTGTGATATTGTTTTTCTTATATGATATGTATTACAATATTAAAATATATGTATGGTATTGTGATATTAATCTATTTTGATATTGTTTTGTTATATGATATGTATTACGATATTAAAATATATGTATGGTATTGTGATATTAATTGTTTTTATTGTAGAGAATTGTGTTTTTGACACGTGGCCTTTATCTGTTTGACATAAAAATTTATATATTAATGTCGTTTTGTTATTCTGCATTTTTGAATTTTATTCTTATATTAGTATTTCTTTTATGGTAGGTATTACGATATTAATTTTTAAATGCTATTGTGATATTTATTGTTTATTATGAGTTTTTGTATTCTTGACACGTGGCCGTTATTTGTTTTACATAACAAATATATATATTAATATTAATATCTCTTTTATGGTTGGTATTTATGATATTGAGATGTATGGTCTGTATTCTGATAGGTATTACGATATTAATATATAAATGGTATTGTGATATTTAATAGTTATTATGAGTCAATTGTGCAATTGATTTGTGGCATTTATATCGTTATATAGTACTGTAGGTATTAATTGGATGTACTGTGATATGGAATTGTTAGATCAATTTTGATATTATTATAGTTATAAGTTATATGAACTGTTATACTTTTTTTACTTAATTGTGTAATATTATTTTATTATCAAGTCACTTTTTGACTTTATTTTTTTTTAGGTTATTCTATGATGCAGAATTCTGCAAGTAATGATGTTGTTGAAGCTGTAAATTTATCACCTGATGATAATTTAGAAGACAATGAGGAAGTAAATTCGCCAGATTTTTTTAGCTTAACTACAAAGTTAATTAAACCTGTTGTTGTTAAAGCAGTTGTACCAGCAGAAGGTAGTTTGTTTAATAGTGTTGAAGATGCTTACAGGGTGTACAAAAATTATGCTGATGAAGCTGGTTTTATTGTTCGTAGAGGGCATGAAAGTAAAGCAGGAGGTGTTATTCTTAATAAGGAATTTCTTTGCAGTAAAGAAGGGATTAAAAAAGTTAAAGTTGAAGAATTTGATAGTTTAAAACAAGATTGTAACGCTAAGTCAGTTAAGAGAAAAAGATTTGATTTTAGGACAAATTGCAAAGCTAGACTTTATATTGTTAAATTTGGTGAACAGTATAAAGTTAAAAACTTTGTGGAAGAGCACAATCATGGTTTTTTTACTTCTGAAGATAGACATTTGCAAAAAGTCTCACAGGTCTATAGGTTTGGCGCATCAGTATTTTGCTATTAAGGCTTCAAATTTGAACATTGGTCCTTGTATGTCGTTCAATTTTATTGCTGAGCTTTTGGGTGAATATGAGAAAGTTGGTGCAACAAAGATTGATTTCAAGAATATGAGTCGTGATATTTACAATTATATTGGTAAATATGATGCCCAAATGATAATTGATAAGTTTAGTGTTTTAAAGAAAAGAGATGAAAAATTTGCATTTGAGTTTAAGACTAATACTGCGGGTCAATTAAGTTATTTGTTTTGGTCTGATGATACAAGTAAAAGGAATTATGAAGCTTTTGGTGATGTTCTATCTTTCGATGCTACGTTCAAAACTAATATGTAAGTTTTTTTTTTTTTTTTTTTTTTTAATATATATATTTATATATGTATATTTTTTTGTAGGTACAATATGGTGTTTGTTCCTTTTACGGGTGTTGATAATCATCAAAAATGTGTAATATTCGCTGCTGGTTTGCTTTCGAAAGAAGATGTTGTTTCATATGAGTGGCTACTACAAGCTTTTGTTAAATATTATACTAAGGAGCCGTATCTTGTTTTAACAGATCAAGATCCTTCAATGTTAATTGCAATACCTAATATTTTTAAAACTGCTAAACATCGTCTTTGCATGTGGCATATAATGAATAAACTTCCTACAAAGTATATATATATATATATATATATATATATATATATATATATATATATATATATATATATATATATATATATATATATATATATACACACATATATATATATATATATATATATATATATATACATATATATTGTAACAATTATTTTTCATATAAATTATTTTCCTTTTATTTTTTTTGTAGATTGGTTCTGAAATATGTGAAGAAGAAGGATTCAAAAAGCATCCATGTCGTATTGTATGGAGGGAAAGCGACGAACCTGATGAATTTGTTGAAAAATGGAATTCTTTATTGGCTGAATATCATTTAGATGAGCATAAATGGTTAAATGATATGTTTAATATTACAGAGAGTTGGATTCCTGCTTATTTTAGAGATATTCCAATGAGTGGTTTAATGAAAACTACGTCAAGATCTGAAAGTGAAAACTATCTTTTTGGTCATAATTCTAATTGGAGTTCTACTCTAGTTCATTTTCTTTTTCGGTATGAAAGTGCATTAGATCAGCAAAGAAATATTCAACGTGTTCTTGATAATAATACAAGAACTGGTAAGCCATCATTGAAAACCAGACAATTAGTTGAAGTACAAGCTGCAGATTTTTACACTCTTGAGGCATTCTATGTTATTCAGGTTGAGATCGTTGCTTCTGTAGATTCATGTACTGGTTCTACGAGAAATTTGGGTTATGTTAAAGACACTGATAAAGAGTGGTTTGGAGAGTTTAAGGTATTAGATTTCAATTTTTTTAATTCAATAAATATGATCAAGAAACTCGTTCTGTTAAAAATATTTTATATTTTTTTTATTTACTTTTTTTTCAGGTTGACTATGATGAAGAAACTCATTCTGTTAAATGCAGTTGCCTGCATTTTGAAAGACGTGGTTTGTTATGTCTTCATGCCTTTTATACTCTTAGATCAAATGGTGTTAAGAAGATTCCAAAGCAATATCTGTTAAGGCGTTGGAGAAAAGAAGCTGTTGTTTTACCTCCAATTGGTTCTTCTTATAAATCAAGTGGATCTTCTGGTTCTTCTATTTCGAATATTTATTCAAAAGTGAATGCTATAATCAATCAATGTGGATACGATGAAGATAAACTAAGTCAATTTCTTGATCAATTGAGTCTTTATGAATCTTGTAACACCCCCAAAATACCGCAGCGGAAGACTGTGTCATAGGGATGCCACTTCAGGGCACAAAGTACAAGATATAGAAAACGAACTCTAAATGAGACGTTTTTGAAAAGTTACCATTCGAATAGATAAAAGTCATAGTTTACAAAACAAAGATCCCAAAGTAGAATGATACATAAATTTTTAAAGTGTGTCGAATGGTAAACGATAAAAGTGAAAGTCTCCAAAAGCATGCCCTAAGACTCTCAGCTCCACAAACCTGCTATCGCCTTTCTAACCTGAGATAAACATGCTTAAAGTGTCAACACAAAGGTTGGTGAGTTCATAGAGTTTGTCTTAATGCAGTTGAAAAGTCTATAAAGAATGTTCACACAGCAAAGGCATCGTAAATCCACTCAGTTACAAGTCCCGTCATAAGAGACTCGTAACCTGTGTGTTCACAACCCACTGCTACAAATAATATGATTAAGATATGTATAAGTTCATAACAACAGTTTAGCAATTAGTAGTGAGTCTACACTTCATCTCCGAAGACCTCACCTAAGTATGTATACTTCCATGGTTGTGCCCAGAACCTTAATCTGGGGCCATAGGAAGTATATGTGTCTCCATGGTAGTGCCCAGAACTAAATCTGGGGCCATTGGAAGTAAGTATGTATGTTTCCATCACAGTTTAGTATAACACAGTTAAGTATAACACAATCGCGTATGTATGACATCAAGTATAATGTACTCAAGTATAATGTTATCAAGTATAATGTTTCCCAAGTATAAATGTTATGTGAATCTGTACAAGTAAGCAAGTAGTAGCATGTATCTCCCCCAAAGAGTTGATAAAACAATTATAAAAGAGTAGGGGCTATGACTCACCTCGAAGTAATTATACTTGAAATGAAATGAAGTGAACAACAATGATCGGTTAACTGCCGCAACCTAAAATGAATGATGAATGTTCTCATTTAGATCACCAAATGATGTTATGAATGTCAATGCTCATGTTTCTATACCACTCTAGTCTTTGGAAAAGCACTTGTGTTATCAAAAATATATAATCCAAGAATTTGGAAAATATTGCTATTAGAAAATATAAATAGCTAGTTGTAATATATATATACTTATATATATATATCGTAAGTTTCCATGTTAGCGTTGAAATACTCGAGTTGAAATCCTTGAAATGATGAAAACATACTCGTAATAACTAATACTACATTAGTTATAAAGCTCGGCACTTAATATTACTTCTAGCTCAAAAATGTACTTCGTATTTTTTGTGCCAAATTTAATAAAAGCTGTCAAATATAAAGTGGTTTTAGCCGATATTCAAACGTGAATATCTTTGTCGTTACTTGTCCGTTTTACTTGTTCTTTATGTCCACGGTTACGTCTTAGTATATAGTAATATATTTTGGAAAGTTCGGCTCCTCCGGGTTAAGTCTAAAGCCTCTTTTTGACCGACGAAAAACGTCCAACAGCAACTAATTTCCAGAAAATACTTTTCGTCAACAATCTTGCAAAAATCATAACTTCTTCGTTATAAACTCTTTTTAATCCGTTCTTTCGCCTACGGATTCGTTTTTGAATGTATTTTCTAAAAATTTTGCCAAAGTTCCCTTGGTGTTTACTGATTTTCCAGGTTTTTGCAAAACGGGACAGCATGTCCTAAACATGTTCCAAATCAAGTTTTTAAGGTTTATAACTAATTTCTACCATCACCAAACCTCTTGTAATCACCACATAGCTAATCTAATCCTACCATACACCTTCTTAGGGTGCCATGGACTCCTAACCAAGTTATTATAGCAAGGGGATTCATAACTAAAAAGTTAGGGTTTGTATGTTCCATTTTTGACCAAATAAGTGATGGTATAGCTAGTTGTACATGGTTTTTAGCATGGAAATCATGTAATACAAGTAAATATAAGATGTTTCATGTAAAAATAAAGTTGATAACTTACTTGATAAAATGAGATGATTAGATGGCTAGAAACCTTGGATTACTTGTGTGTTTGATGCAAGAATCTTGATTAGAATGATAAAATGAATAACTTTGGTGCTTTAAACTTTTGAAAACCATGGATTGATCATGGAGTTGAGAAAAAGTCGTGGGTTTGCTAGAGAGAATGGAAGAGATGAGATAACTTTGATCTTAGCTAATAAAGTGAAGAAATGATTTAGGTTTTTGGTTAATGAAATGATTTTAGAGGTTTATTAGTTAAATATAGATAAGTTAATGCTAGAGGTTAAAAGGGTTCATGTGGCCTGTTTTGGTGAGCCAAGGAGGGGGGTAGGGGTGCTTGGTATTTAATTAGAAATCTAGTGTATCGTTAAGTGTTATTACGTGTTATTCGTTAAAATCGGGTACCGGGTTTAATAGCAATAAACGTTCACAAAGTTAACCGGGATGAAAATAATGTCATAATAATGTTAAAAACATATTAAAAATATGTTGGGTACATTTACTGAGTGATCGGGTGATTAATGTTTAGTTTTCACGAAAACCGTCGTTATATTCATACGCGTACGTTATAAATAAAATAAATTTCCAAAATACTGGGTAACTGAATGTTATAAGTTTTATGATGTTAAAATGGATATAAAAATATGTCGGGACCATTGGGGGAATATTTAGATATATTCGTCGTGTATAAACCGGGTGTTAACGTTTACTATAAATATTTATACGTAAAAACGTTAAATGTACTGAATATAGTAATTTGAAAATCCTGAGAGTGGTATAACATGAAAATGCTGTTATGATGATATGCAGACTATCTCCAGTCCGTATGCAGTGTCCTTAGCACTAATGAAATGAATTCGCACCTAAACCAATCCGGTTACGCGAATTTGAATACCCGTAAACTAAATTTACGATGAAATGAGTAATGCAAGTGAATGATGAAAACTTTTCCGGAAATGAATAGTGTTTAGTGAATAGTAAATTTCCCAAATGTTTCTCAGAATATCCAAATGACCTCGAAAATGATGAATAGTAAAACGATGAATAGTGTTTTGATGAATAGTGATTTATGAATAGTGTTTTTCCAAAGTTCGGGAAATGACCTGAAATGACCTGAAATGATGAGTTGTGACAAATCTGGTTTAGAATCATCAAATGTGCCTCAGACTTCAGCAAGTAAACAACAAAGTATATCATCTATGATTGGAGTTCCTAAACCTGATGTTCTTGAAGTTCTTCCTCCTGATATTGGGAAAAACAAAGGTGGAATTACTGGTCATAGGTATAAACCTTCTAATAATGATGTCAGAATTAAATCTGCAAAAGAAGGTGGAAAAAATTTGAGAAATTGCAGAATCTGTAAAAAAAAAAAAAAAAAAAAAAAAAAAAAAAAAAAAAAAAAAAAAAACAGATCATGATTTCAGGAATTGTCCCAACAATCCAAATAGGAAAAAACTGGCTCCTAAGAAAGGCATCAAGAAGGTGAATCGAAAAGGGAGGAAAACTAAGGGACAATCAAGTAAAGCTAACTCTCAGGAGGATGATGATGTATTTAATTTTAATTCTGAAGAGGATACTGATTGATAAGTTTCAATAATTGAAAGTAATTTTTGTTATTTAATTTTATTGTTCTGAATTACAGATATTTTTATTAAAGTTGTTATTTTTTACATAAGCATATCTACATAGTTATTATTATATAAATTGTTGTTCTGATTTAAGTATTATTATACTGTATAATTTGTTATTACGATATAAATTGTTATTCCGATATTAATATCTCTTTTATGGTAGGTATTACGATAGTTATTATTTAAGGTTTGTAACTTCGTATTCTGATAGGTATTACGATATTAATTTATAAATTGTATTGTGATATTTAATATTTATTATGAGACATTTGTGTTCTTTACACGTGGCCGTTATTTGTTTGACATAACAAATATATATATTAATATCGTATTAAACCTTTTTTAAATAAAGATGAGTAAATAAATTAAAAAAAAAAAAAAGTAGGGGTCAAGTAAGCAAACAGGCGGCGTACACACTTCCCCTGAACATCACATCCATCAAATCTCTGAAAACACTATTAAACAATAAAATACTTCTTGAATTCTCCACTATAATAAAATAATGCATATGCTGAAAAAAGTTACAAAATCTTTCTGCTGTAAGAAAATAAGGAATAATCAAACTTTATAAGTCTCTCTCCGCTGAAAATTTATGGATTACAACTATCTTATTTTAGATGATACTATAAACTCTAATGGCTAAACTTAAACCAGTATGTATAATCCACAAACTGAACCCAGCATATTAAACCATGTATTGGTTCGTTTGATATTTTCTATTCAGCATTTGTAATCTACAAACTGAAACCATCATCTGAAACCATAAAAAGTTTATTGTTATTTACTAGTTTCTGAGTACTTTAAAGTAAGTGAACAAATTTATATCTGATTACACCATAAACATCAAAATAAAATGTTTATACATCATATCATCATATGATGCTGAATGAGATCCTGAACAATAATAATAATTGAATGTATAACATAACTCATACAACTTAATATTATATTAATAAAATTCATATTGAGTTACATACCAAAATAAAATTACATTTGTGGAAAACTAGAAGGGGGGTTGAATAGTTTTACGTCTTTTTCGTTTTGCTTATTTGTAAAAGATAGTTTCTAAGATGAAACTTTCAAATCACTTTAATACATAAATATATAAACTAGTTAATTTATGATTTTGTATAAATACTACTTATGTATAATGTACAATTTCAAAACACTTAACTACAAAAGTATAAATACAAGATTTATTAAAGGTTTTATATATACAATGTTTATGTATAATGTTTGGAAAGAATATACAATTTCATATATTTTGTGTAAGCATATATATGTATAGTAGTGTATAGATATAATTATATGTACTAGGTTGGTTTTTGTAAGATTAGTTTTATGAATGGATTTTAGTTTGATCTTTATGTGAAATCAATCATATGCACAATACTATAAATTATGACTATGTGTGAAATGCAAGTAAGTAATAAATCAAAGAGTGAGAGATGGAAAGATCAAACCGAGACACAAAGGATTTATAGTGGTTCGGCTACAAGGACACCTTCCTTGCCCTACTCCACTCCCCGAGTCACCTACTCGAGAGTTTTCTTCACTAGATCAAAGACCTCCTTTATGGCGGAGAAAACCGTACACACCAATATACACACCAATTTACACACCAATCTTCACACCAATCTACACACCAATCTACACACCAATCTACACACCAATCTTCACACCAATCTACTATTTTCTTCACACCAATCTTCTACACACCAATCTTCTATACACCAATCTTCTATTCTCTTCACACCTTCAAAGTACTAATGTCTTGACACCTTTAAGTCACTAATATCTTTGCAACTTCAATGCACTAGTGTCTTGACACCTTCAAGCCACTAATGTCTTCACACCTTCAATGCACTAATGTCTTGACACCTTCAAGCCACTAATGTCTTCACAACTTCAATCTACAAATGTCTTCTAGTCTTTTCCACTAAAGATCCTTAATTTCTTCACTACAAGCTCCTATTGCTACAATCTCCTATCACCACTACTATCTAACCCTTCTTCTTCACTTCAAGTTACACTTCACACTTACAACAATTCTAGATTCTTCAACTAAATCTAGTTTACTAATACATACACCTTATTCACCAAAGTATGAAAGATATACAAGGAAATGTAAACAAACAATTTAGATAGCAAGATGATACTAAGTTGTAATACTTCTAGTAGAAGTATTCTTCTCTTTGCACTTGAAAGAATGAGGCTTTGGATCACTTGGAAACAAAGGCTTATGAAATGATCAAAGGATTTTTAGGATTGAAATGGAGATCTAGAACAGAAAGTATTTGTGCAAAAAGGTGGGGAAAAAATCCAGGTTTAAGGTGGTATTTATAGGCAAACGTTTCTGACAGAGGAGCGTGGCCGGTCCCCTTAAAGCATGGCCGGCCCCCTTAAAATTAAGGGGGCCGCCCAACTGTAACGGCCAGAAACTTTGTCTTTTAGTGGGGAAAGTTTATTTGGTGAAAAACTAACTGATTTTGGTTAAATATTTGAAATCATATATTTAGTATGATTAAAACATTTTTCCTTATTACCAAAAGTGTTTTTCAAAAATATATAATAAGATTATATAAATAAATAAACTTTGTATTAGTTAATTAAATACCCCTTTGATCATAAATTGCACTAAGCACTTTGTTTATTCATACCTTAAGTGATTAGTTGGTGAAAGTGATTATTTATTACTAAATACGTGTTTACGTCATGATCTTTGGTTTGATTATTTTAAGTTTTGTGATTATCAAAACATCGAGATATCGGAAGATATGAATAATGTTTTTAGTCAATTATTTATATCAACAATCTCCCCCTTTTTGATGATTACAAAACCTAAACTTATTAAATCCAAAAATTAATATTTAGACAAGTATTTAGTAAGTTTACATTCACTTCTCCCCCTTTTTGTAGAATCAAAAAGGTTAGGCCGAATAAGCTTCGTGAGAGAAGTCTAAACGGGTAGAAAACTCCCCCTTGATGTATGCTCCCCCTCGTTTGAGGGCACCAAGGTTTCGAGAAAGTAATTCTTGCAAGAAAAATACTAGAAGCACAAGCATGGCACAAGCAAATACATATAGCATAATATTAACAAGTAATAATCATGGCACAAGGGAATAAGAAACATATATTAAACCATTCAATAATAGAGAAATGATTATGTCAACTCATAATCATTGTTACAAAGGCAATACAAATAGAATTCTAAATAACATAGAACATCCTATAGTGCCAACAAGGAGTGTCACCAAACTTTCTTGAATCCCAAAATGGTTGAGGAGTTTTATTTGAAAATGAGAAAACATAAGCATATCAAATGCTTGGTGGTTTAGTGGAGGTAAACTCTTGGTTCCATGGGTGTTGGTGAGTTTGTAGAGCTTGGAGGTGGTGGATTTGAAGTGGAGTTTGTTGGTTGAGGGTTGTGATGTTGTTCAAGTGATGGGGTTTGTTGAGATCTAGTAAGAAGATACTCAATCCAAGTGAAGTGCTCATTCAAAGCAATAGTTTGTTGTTGAAGGAAGATGCAACAAGGGCAATTGTTAACATGCTTCTCAAGTTGGTTTTTGTTATGTGGTGATGATGGTGAGCTTGATTGTGGTGGATCCAAATTGCGTTGAGCAAGATGTAATGCTAAAAGAGCACTAAGCTCATGTGCCTCTTTTAGCTCCTCAACGAACTTCAAGTGTTCGGAGGAAGGTGATGGTGGTGGAGCTTGATAGTTTTCTTGGGTGAAAGTTTGAACATGCAACATGGGAGTGACATGTGAGGTAGTAGGAAGTGGTAGTGGTACTCTAGGTGGTGGAGACATGTTTGAGCTTGGGTAATCATGAAAACATGATATGGGTGGAAGATGTTCTTCATGAGTGGATGATGTCTTTGTTGAATGAGCAATATGTGAAGTGTTGATTGAGATGTTGGGATTGTTGTTTTGGGATTGAGCATGCTCATCAAAAGTGGAAGCATTAATGAGGGTATTAGTGGAAGATAGGTTGTGGGATGACTCATTTGAGTGGGTTTGAGGTTGAGTTGTTGGTTGACTTGAAACAACATCACAAGGGTTATGACAAGAATCAAGTTTCCTCCTCCAAACGGGTTTGACGGAGATCCTTGCGGTTCTTGAAATCTTTGGTTTTTGGTTGTTGGAAGATGACATGTTTGGGTGTGATGGCATTAATGGTGGTAGGAGAGTATTTATAGTGTATGAGAAATGTGATTTAGGAAGAAAAATTTGAGGGATAGTATGGGACAGAATATGTTTGTGAATTTTGGGAAGTATAGGTTGAAATGGGTCAAAAAGTGATAAAGAAAACAGTATCCCCGACCATCAGATGGCCGGTCCCCTTAAATTTAAGGGGGCCGCCCTTATGATTTAAGGGGGCCGCCCATCTGGTGATTCCCAGAATGCCAGAAATGGGTTTTTGGCAGAAAATTTTCAAAAAGGTTGTGTTTTTGGATTTGGATTCAAGTAAGTTCAACTCTTGAGGCAATATAGAGCATACTATTCATGAATGTAGGGAATATCATAGAAATAATAAAAGTGAACAATAAATTCCTCATAATCATGCTATCTCCTAACATTTCAATTAAGTTTGGTAACTAAGAAAGCAATAAAGCAAACTAGTTAAGTATGCAACTATATAAAGATAATGGTAAATAGGATTAGTGCAAACAAATTGAAGATTGCTTATGATAAACACGTGGGAAGATATGATTATATGAACTTCAAGACTTGTTACAAACAAGATCCATATGGGCAAACCATGATTCTCATGAAATGATTTGATTAAATTGTAGATGTCATTTTCACATAAGTGTATGACATATATGAGAAGATAATAACAATGTTTTAAACAAAATGTTTTTAGTTTTATTCAACAATGTTTGAAAGTAAGTTTTCACTTAATGCCATAAATCTGAGAATGAAAGAGTCTAATGAGAAGCAAAGTTCATACAAATAAACTAGCGTTAGGTATATATAGGAAGTGCAATTTAATCAAGTTGGAGAATGAGTATGAGACTATTACTAGTGGTGCTCAATTCAGGCTAAACACGACCGTTTTTACGGGTTACACACACCCAACTTCTCACATAGAAGCAATTCAACCGTTAGGTTAAATTGAATTTCTAGTCAATAGATTCTCCAGTAGTCATTCTCCCTTTTAGAAGAAATCGAGTTCCTAAATTTACCTATCGAAGATTACCAAATATGAAGGTTACTTGATTCACTAATACTTAGCTTAATGTTTTGAAATACATTCAAGTTAGTATCCCAATAAAATAAAATTTGTTTTGTTTCAAAAAAAAAAAAAAATGCTTCTATCTTGATTAAAATAATGTTATGATAGCTTATGATTAAGCATGTTGTTCGAAAAAGCATAAAATAGATATTCGAAAGGTTTTAATTCAAAGAAAGAAGTTTTTTAAAAATGATGTTTTGATTTTGACAATCAAGAAATTTCAAGTGAAAGATACACTTCAAGAGAATCGATTAAGCCCATTGTCACATATAATCATTTCTAATGGCAACTAAAGATACGGAAGAGATATGGTAGACATTAAACATCTAAATGCAATGAGATAGGAAGGGACAAAGAAAATCATCAATGAATACAATATAGACATATGAAAGTATGCATGTATACAAGACACATTGTAATATTGAGTTACTAGCAAGTCTTAATTATAACACATCTATTAATGCAACTAGTAAGATCATATAGCATAAATGGCAAGTATTCTACTTTAAACCATAGAAGATTATCAATATAGATGAAAGCTAAGATAAATGATAATAGATATAGTAACAAGAGAATTAATTATCCTAATGTCATGTATGCATATATTGGTATTCATGATCTAAAAGCATAGCAACTTATAAAATAAATCATATTAATATACTAATTGAAGCATACTCTAATATAATGTAATGTAGGCAAGTTTTTGAAAGGAAAACTTACCTCATGTCCAGCTTTTCTTTAAGAATGGTCACGAGAGCCATAGAAGACTTCAAAAAGATTTGTCCCAAAGCAAGTTGAGGAAGCGAAGTAAAGTCCCAATGCATTAAGAATCAAGGAGTCTTGATCATAGACACAATCGGTCGCAACAATCATCACAAGTCGTGCAGATTAAGAATGGTAGAACAAGAATCCTTCGTCATGAGGTAGTAACGAACACACCATAAAGTCAATGCACCCAAAAGTGAAACACACACCGCCGACAATCAAGGATAACCGCCATATTGTCAAGAGTAACACATGAGTAGAGTGTGAAACATAATAGAGGGAACCAATGGTCATCAAAAGAACGAAAGCGAATAGAGCGATCCAAAAAGTAGTAGTTCCTTTGATCGTTAATTACCTACACATGACAGAGAGCTTGGTACCCAGATTCTCATGGGTCCGAGTTGATTAGTAGCGAACATCCAATGCACTTAAATGCATATGAAGAGGATGTCATCGAGAAGTACAAGAATTCATTATTTGTTTGTTCTAACAAACAAACAATAACTTTCTTGACTAGAGAAATAATCAATTGATGTAAATAATAATAGTTCTAAATTTTTCCACTAGGTTTAACAAATTTTATTTGTTTTGATGTATTTGACAAATACTCATCTGCTGTAAATCCTAATCCGGTTTTATCATAAAATGATTTTTGAATGTTAAGTAGATATTTTAAAGATTTAGAACTATTTTCGAATTTTGCCAATATTATTGCTTTTTCCTTTTCCATTTTAATTTCATGTTTATAGTCTTGACAATTTTTACATTCAAGATCAATTTCAATATTACTTTCAAGTTTAGACATTTTGTCTTCTAAAATTATTTCTTTTTCAAAATTATTTTCAGCGGATGTTGAAGATTCATTTTTAAAAATAATTTTTGAGTCAATGTTGCAAAAATGTTTGAAGTTATTTTCCATTTTTGAAAATTCTAATATAAATTGATCATAGCAAAAATGTTTGGTTTTGGATTGTACCTTATTTATACTTGTACAATCTTCACTTGCTATATGGTGATCAATTCCATTGTTCATGTCGCTCCATGTTTTGTTTGTAGTATTGCTTGGATCTTGGAGAGTGTAATCCTTGTTGCTCCCTGATTTATTTGCATGCTTACTTCGGATTTGACACATGTGCTCTTCATTATTGGTACCTTCAATGATCACATTTGAACTAGTAGTACATGTGTTTATTTCAACTAAATATTTGTCTATTAAATTTTCTAGAGTAACTATTTCATGTGCAATATCAAGTTTATCATCTTTGGTTTTACATTTCTCTTGGTGAAACTTTAAAAGGCATTTCCAAATATCATTTGCCGTTTTACAAGAAAATAATCTTTCATATTCAACATTTGGTAGAATTTTGAAAATAAGTAATTTGGCTTTAGTATTTTTATCGATTTTAATTTGAAGATTATTATATTGATTTTCAAAATCCATTTTGGTTAGTTTAAGATCACCAATTGAAATGATATGCCAAAGATCAAGATCTATTGATTTCACATAATTTTCAAATTTATTTTTCCATTCAAGAAAATGATCATTTTCAAATAATGGTGGTTTTTGCGTAAATTCTCCTTCTAGATATTTTTCGAATTCCATAGATCGTTACAAGTTTTAAAATACAGTATATTTTAAAAATCTTGTTAAACCTGGCTCTGATACCAATACTAGAAGGGGGGGTTGAATAGTTTTACGTCTTTTTCGTTTTGCTTATTTGTAAAAGATAGTTTCTAAGATGAAACTTTCAAATCACTTTAATACATAAATATATAAACTAGTTAATTTATGATTTTGTATAAATACTACTTATGTATAATGTACAATTTCAAAACACTTAACTACAAAAGTATAAATACAAGATTTATTAAAGGTTTTATATATACAATGTTTATGTATAATGTTTGGAAAGAATATACAATTTCATATATTTTGTGTAAGCATATATATGTATAGTAGTGTATAGATATAATTATATGTACTAGGTTGGTTTTTGTAAGATTAGTTTTATGAATGGATTTTAGTTTGATCTTTATGTGAAATCAATCATATGCACAATACTATAAATTATGACTATGTGTGAAATGCAAGTAAGTAATAAATCAAAGAGTGAGAGATGGAAAGATCAAACCGAGACACAAAGGATTTATAGTGGTTCGGCTACAAGGACACCTTCCTTGCCCTACTCCACTCCCCGAGTCACCTACTCGAGAGTTTTCTTCACTAGATCAAAGACCTCCTTTATGGCGGAGAAAACCGTACACACCAATATACACACCAATTTACACACCAATCTTCACACCAATCTACACACCAATCTACACACCAATCTTCACACCAATCTACTATTTTCTTCACACCAATCTTCTACACACCAATCTTCTATACACCAATCTTCTATTCTCTTCACACATTCAAAGTACTAATGTCTTGACACCTTCAAGTCACTAATATCTTTGCAACTTCAATGCACTAGTGTCTTGACACCTTCAAGCCACTAATGTCTTCACACCTTCAATGCACTAATGTCTTGACACCTTCAAGCCACTAATGTCTTCACAACTTCAATCTACAAATGTCTTCTAGTCTTCTCCACTAGAGATCCTTAATTTCTTCACTACAAGCTCCTATTGCTACAAGCTCCTATCACCACTACTATCTAACCCTTCTTCTTCACTTCAAGTTACACTTCACACTTACAACAATTCTAGATTCTTCAACTAAATCTAGTTTACTAATACATACACCTTATTCACCAAAGTATGAAAGATATACAAGGAAATGTAAACAAACAACTTAGATAGCAAGATGATACTAAGTTGTAATACTTCTAGTAGAAGTATTCTTCTCTTTGCACTTGAAAGAATGAGGCTTTGGATCACTTGGAAACAAAGGCTTATGAAATGATCAAAGGATTTTTAGGATTGAAATGGAGATCTAGAACAGAAAGTATTTGTGCAAAAAGGTGGGGAAAAAATCCAGGTTTAAGGTGGTATTTATAGGTAAACGTTTCTGACAGAGGAGCGTGGCCGGTCCCCTTAAAGCATGGCCGGCCCCCTTAAAATTAAGGGGGCCGCCCCTTATAATTAAGGGGGCCGCCCAACTGTAACGGCCAGAAACTTTGTCTTTTAGTGGGGAAAGTTTAGTTGGTGAAAAACTAACTGATTTTGGTTAAATATTTGAAATCATATATTTAGTATGATTAAAACATTTTTCCTTATTACCAAAAGTGTTTTTCAAAAATATATAATAAGATTATATAAATAAATAAACTTTGTATTAGTTAATTAAATACCCCTTTGATCATAAATTGCACTAAGCACTTTGTTTATTCATACCTTAAGTGATTAGTTGGTGAAAGTGATTATTTATTACTAAATACGTGTTTACGTCATGATCTTTGGTTTGATTAGTTTAAGTTTTGTGATTATCAAAACATCGAGATATCGGAAGATATGAATAATGTTTTTAGTCAATTATTTATATCAACAACATTCATAATTCTTTACATATTTTTTAAATAAAGACGAGTAATTGTTTTATTCCATTTAGTCAGGTACCTCCATCCGTTTTTGTTCATTACTTTCAAAATTTACATATATCATCTTCTAACAGAAACCATTTGCAGCAATGTGTTGAACGTATGCCGGATATACCCTCTTTTTTAGTCAATTTGATTATTGAGAGGTCTTATGAAGATGTATTACAACTTGAAGAACAAGAAATAGTTCGTTTTCAAGAAGAAACTAAGAATATTGGCTCATCTAATTTGTCTACGAGATCCATAGTAAGTGAAAGAATAATGTTGCTTGACAAGATGGACGGGGTTTATGCAATTTGTTTGGGAAAATACAAAGAAAATGAATTTATACGCGCTTTGATTTTCGTAAATCCTAATTCATATAACTTACATCAAGTAACTTACATCAAGTAATAGAACCAAAAATTAAATAAAAGATATTTAACGATACCTATTTTTCATAATATATTTTTATGATTCTTACTGATCATTTAGGAGAATCGATTCATTGTACGAGCCCATGATGAATGAACCCTCTACTCCAATAATCCCAAGATTCTTGATTTGTTGTGAACATGGGTCGTAAACATGAAGTGTTGAAGATTTTCCATAGTCTTCTCGAGGTTCAAATATAGCTTCACCACTTTTTGTAAACCCCAATATTCTATAAACGTTTGCGTCAATTGTGTACAGCTTTCTGAAAGAAAAATCATCTTCCATTATCCATAGACCACATTGTAGCGCTCCATCAATCATAATGCATCCACACACAACAAGAGACTCCCTTAGTTTATAAACGGTCAATTGGAAAGGTTCAAATATTTCATTTGTTAAGCTATCTAGTAAGTGTATCTCTTTGAACTCTTTTGTAATCAAATCAAATGAGATAAGCATATTTTTGTTATAGTCACGATCATCAGCAACAATCAATTCATATGCAACCCAATAAACAAATCTATCTAATACAACATAAGTTGAGTCATTAAATTTGATGGTTTCTCGAGGACAATTACCATTTGGATTCACATTGTTCCAAACACCTGCACTTAATGAAAAAACTTCAACAACCCAAGACATAGCATTCTTAGCATATGTTAATTTCAGTACGGTTGGATCTAAAGTATCCGGGCGAATTCCAAAAGCTAAAGTAGGACAGATATTACTTTCAGTATAAGGAGCAACAATACCAATTGATTTTCGAATTGAAGGATTCGAAAAAATAACCATCCACTGTTTATAGACTTTGTGGAAACCATACAAACACACTAAACCATGAGTTGCACCAATAATTTTTGGTATAGAAAATTTTTGTTCAATGTTTTTAGAAATAACATTAGATAGAGAAACGTTAAAAAGAGTTTCATTCTTACCATCATCTAGAAAAAAAAAAACGTACTTTTCATTAAAAACAGAAGTATCTTCTCTGTAGCCTATGATAGAACAACTAAGCGGCTGTGGATGGCGGTTGCTATGACCAATCACAAAGTCAGAGCTCTCAATAAAAGACTTCCATTGTTTGGAAACTGATTTGAATCCAATCAATATCTTAACCTCATAAACTTTTTTGATTATTTCCATTTGGAGTTCAATCGGGATATTGTCTGACATTTTTGAAGTTTTTTTTTTCTTTTTTTTTTTTTTTTTTTTTTCTCTTTTATAGGGTTTTTTTATACTATGAAGAAGGTGGAATGAAATTGGGATTTTTTTTGTTGAGTGTTTTGACTTTTTGAGTTTTAATATAAATTAAATTTAATCAATAGTGTTTTTAAATTAAATTTATTTTTTAATTAATTAAGTATATGTTATTATTTGTATTGCCAAAAAGAATATTCTAATATATAGTACGTAGTAATATTTAGCTTCTCAAGGACGCTTCATTTTTGTTAGTGTGCTTTAAGTCAAACAAGCAAGTTTTGATTATGATTAACTTTTTTAAAATTAAATAATCTTTCAAAAATTTTAAAGTATGTTTAAAATTTTCAGTAATAAATAAAGTTATTTTAAGTAAATATTATAAATAAAATATCTTCAATATTATTCAAATGTTTTTTATTTATTTTAAAATAAATTAATTTTATTAGAAAAAGCCCATATTTTTAATGTTAATAAACTTTTCCAAAGCACATTATTTTTAGAAAGCCCATATTTAAAAAGCGCAAAACTTTTTAAAATGGGAATATTCTTTTAAGATAACAGTATTAAATGATGCGCTTCAAATACATGTTTGATTTCTACGACCACACCAAGGCCAACACAAGACCATTTCCTCTGTTTTATGTTTGTTAAAACAACAACGACACTTTGAACACTACATGTTGTCGTTTCCTTCCTTTTTCAAGCTAGTAACTTTTGGTTTATTAAGAATTTTTTGTCATGCTATTTTTATATAGATGATTAAATTTCAAAATATGTCTTCCAAGTTTTATTTATGTTTTGATTTATATTGTTTAACCATCTCCATAACTAGGGGTGTTGATTGGTTCGGTTATAAATTTGTTCGGTTAGTTTGGTTCAATTAGTTCGGTTAAACCGAACCTAACCATATTTAAATTCTGTTATTCAGGTTGATTTTTTAGTTTGGTTCGGTTCGGTTGATTTTTTAGGTTGGTTCTGTTCGATTTTTTGCTTGACCCGAATAAACTTAATTCACTATTTATTTTAAAAAAATTAATAATTACATAAATATTTAACAATAAAAATATTATTTAGCCTAAAAAAGACAACGTTTTTGTGTTTGACTTTGTTGACTGCATGCACAATTTGCATATACAATCTCAGACCATCATTACCATCAATAACTTTTCACTTGGCTCTATAACCAGCTTGTCTCTCAGATTATCAGTTGTCATATCAACGAACTGTCAAAAAATTAAAAGGTTAGAATATCCAATTTTTTTTTCTAAAAATTATCCGAATCTACTTGCAATATGTAAATCTTGTTGATCTCATATTTATGGAATACTTTGCTAATTATAACATTACTTGTATGATATAGTATGTTTGCTAATGATAAGATTACTTAATAATGGTAATCTATTGATCAAACATTGTATTCTATTTGTTAAAGATTAAATAAGTGAGTAATACATGTTGTGAAACAGATATGATCTGTTAGATTAGATTCTTTTTGTATATATGAAGGCTTTTAATATAACTTATATTGCATTAGGTATTTGATCAAAATAATGTTTTTTGTTTTATTTTGTGAAAAAAAAAAATTATTTTGGATAGAATATTGAAAGATGGGTTGTTAGTTTTGTTTCCAGTATGTAGAATGTTCTATTTACAAAAATAATTGTTTTGAATCAACAACAATCACATAAATACAGCACCATAAGCCAAAACAAACTTAGGTAAACTGGGACGAATGTGATTGTGAGTTTCATTGATTGAAAAGATCAATGTGTTGGCGAAAAATAAAAAATTAGATAATTGGTCTACATGCTGATTTTTGTGGCATTTAACGTTTATGATTATCAAGAATACATCATGTAGTTAGTTTTAGTCATAGATAACACCTTTGCCATTTGGTATATGCATATTTTACGGTTACATATGCGATGTTCATTGTAGAAGGTTGAAGTAAGAGATGAAATGTGGTTGTTTGTTTTTACAACATTAAAGCGTACATTACATTAACATTTGAAATTATTTAAAGTGGTACATTGTATACATCAGTAATTATATGTTGTCAAATTTGTAAACAGTATCGGTATATTTCATTCAATGGTTTTATATTACAGGTACATAAAAAAACAAACAAATGGATCAACAATTCCTTTTCAGATTTGATTTAGAAAGTAACGCAGCTTCCCAGGTAGACAATCCATATTAGCTCACGTATATTTTTTTATTTTGGATGTTCATATTTCGTTTATTTTTTTAGTTAAATTTTTAACTTTTTAATATATTCAATATTGCAATATAATATGATAACAAATTATTATTCAATTGTGTGCAGACTTTACCAAATGTTTTCAACGAACACTTCTACAATGGAGAAAAATACATTTTCATCCATGGCAACAACAGGTACAGGTACATATGTTTATTAAGGGATGATGGAAGCAAGGTTGATTTGTATGGTGATGAATGGGCTAAATTTGTTGAGGACAATGTCCCTTCACTTGTTAGTACTTTGCACTTTGTGAAAGAGGCGGATAGCACATTTTATGTAACAGGATATGATGATCAGGGTATCGAAGTTCCAAGTTACGAAAGACGTGCTGTGGGAAACAGGGTGAGTAGGTGCTTGGTTAGGCGCACAACTGATGGACATGTATTTTTTTTTGTTATATCATCGTTTAAAATATACATATAAGCTTAATGGCATTAAAATATATATATATATATATATATATATATATATATATATATATATATATATATATATATATATATATATATATATATATATATATATATACTTGATATTGTAGATTCTACCGGGAGATTTCTTGCAGGACATATGGAAAAACACATTCAAAATTTATGCAAATGGAAAGAGTTACAAAGTGAAACATGAAAGGGTACAACTTGATCCGCAAAGTGTTGTAAGGTCAAACCGATTGTTCGGTAAAAGATGGGACAAACTTGTTGCTGATTTGGAAATTGCTAGGGGACAGATGATGGTTTTTACAAATTTGGAAAACAACAAACTGAATCTTGCCATATTCTTAGCTAATGGAACGAGCATTCATGAAGAAACTATTCTACCAACAATGTTGAGGTTACCTTCTCGTCCCATACCACCATATACCATCGAAGGTATATCTATTATGTTAATATTTATATTGTCCATTATAATAGCAAGAATACAAATAAATTCATCAATAAGAAGTTAAGTATTGTTATTAATCGTTAATCACAGACAAGAGAGCAAAACATTCATGCTTATGGAAAGGACATACCAGTCACAACAATGAAGTTGATGTTTTCTATGCTGAACTAACTACATCTGTTTGCGTCTTTTACCAATTGGTAAGTATATAAAAATAGTTATAAAAAAATTGTGGTATGTTTAAGATAAAATATTTTAAGTTTGTTATTTAACGACTCTAACCAACTGTATATATGGATGTTAGACAATACCAGTTGATTACACCTTCTCACACTCTATGGACACATACCAAAAGGCAATACTTGTTACTATGTATGAGAGGTTTTCAATGAAAGTAAAAACAATTCCTGACAGAAGCAGACCTTCAAGGTTTAAGCATGTGAAAATTACTGGCAACTAGGGGGCATTTGCAGATTTTTGCAGTTTCAAGGAAGGAAAGATGATGCGTTTAAAGCTTGTTAACACAATTGTTGAAGTGGTTGAAGGAGAAGAAGTTAAAGTTGCAGAATTCCATGTCTGTTAATCATGATATGGAAAAAGTTTGTTTCATTTTGCAACTCTCTGAAACTGAACTTTTATGTGTTTTAATTATGAACTGTGGATGTTTAGGAATCAAAGACTTTGGTAATTTAGGAATCTAAGACTTTGGATAATTAGGTCGTAATTATGAAGTGTATTAATCTAAGACTTTGGTAATTTAAGTGAACTTTGGTATGTTTATTTATGTTATGATGACAGTTAGAATAATAATAATAACAATAATACTAAGAAATATTATTTAAAATATCATAATATGATAATTTAACAAATGATTTATTTAAAATTAATTCTTAAACATTTCAATTAAATTGTTTAATTGTTCAACAACAAAATAAATACATAATAAGATAACCCAAATCATGAATCTAATAACTTAACTTCATTTTTTTAATGGGCAATTTCTAGCATCATGATGACCAACTTTTCCACAAACAATACACTTCCTTTCACGATCATTTGCCATATCAACTTCTAATCTCTCTGCAATGTTTGATGCCATTACATTTTTGCTAATTCGACAGCTTTTTTCCATTTGATATCTGCATCAAAGATAAATTTAAAAAATTAAACATTATAACTGAATAAACTTATTCATTTTAATTAGAATTTAATTACATGTTATATATTTTTTAAATAAAGATGACTTGACAAGTAGCTAGGTTAAAATTTTATATTCTGCTTATTCTGTTCTATAAAGCCCAAAATAGATTTTCTTAAAAAAATACACAATAGAATATGAACTTATGCAAGCCCAATTCTTTTTATTAGCCCAACTATGCGAAATGTAAATTTCTTTGAATACTTTTCAATATATATAATTTTATTTTCAATATATACTTTTGAATATATTTTTGCATATAAGTTTATGATTTTTTATTGTTGCTTTGTGTTGTTTTAAGATATTTGAACTTTTTATTTTGTTTTAAAACACATACCTTATAACCATTTTCTAAGTCATATACCGAATCAATCAACTCTCTATTCAAATAAAACATGAACCACATTGATAAATATGTACTTGTATAATTCAAATTCAGATATATAAACACACTTCAACTGTTATTATATTTTTAAACTATTAACTAATATGAAATTAAGTAATATGTTATTAACTTCTCAGGCAAGTATAATTTTCACTAAAGAAATCTTAGTAATAAACATTAAACAATATATGCAAATCATTCATGATACAGATTCATTGAATAAAACTCATACTCTTTTACATTATCAAAATGCACTAATGTTTATCTGCAAAATTACACAATTTCAGATTAAAATGGAAATGAACTTTCTCAGGGCTTTTTCATTTCTTTTCCTTTACCTTTCCAACAAGTCATAAATCTCATCTCAATGAACCTTTGGGTTTTTGCTTTTAAGCGACGTTGTTTTTCTTCTGGACTAAAACTCAAAAATTCAATTGATTTAGAAATTATTATTTTTCTATGTATATTATAATCGGAAAGAAGAATTTTAGCTGCATATTTATTCCTCAATGTCTTGATTTGGCCTTGTTGTTCTACACCTTCATTTTTGAATCCTGAGTTCCATTCTTCAACTTTTTGTCCATTGAATGTCTCCATATGTCTCATTGCAAAAATTGCACAATCATGTTCATTTCTTCTTGTTCTCCAAGGCATTTTCAATATACTAGGCTTACAAAGTCTCATGATTTGAAATTTTGGATGATCTCTCTTCTTCAAATACTCACAGAAAAAGTTTGTCTGAAAAAAATTAAAACAGCAATGTTAATGAATATTAAATTTTACTTCATTGAAATTTTGAAATTAAATGATTTAACGTTCTGGGAAAAATTGTAAACACGAATTCTTACCAGAACTACAGGGTATCGAAGGTCCAGGTTACGAAATTAAATGACTGAATGTTTTTGGAAAAAATTGTAAACATGAATTCTTACCAGAACTAGCGGCAGAGTTCCATAAATTCTCTTTGTCAAATCAATTTCAGAAATTTAAGAAGCTTCATAAAAAACTTCCATATCTGTTATTCTGTTATCGATAATCTCAATCTTCAGATTCTTTAGATCGAAACAAACTATGTAGTAATGTGAATCCCGAAGAATATTGAAAAAGACCTGTGTTGATATTCAAAAAATAAGCCATTGAAACTAATATTTATACATAATCAGTTATTCCATATTATTATAACTACTATAAGCACATTTTTAAATAAGTAACTTACCAAATCCACACTAATTAAATTAGCTACAGATTCATCTTCAAGGCATGCAGCTAAAAACAGAGCTTCTTGAAAACTTTCAAATCTTTCATCTCTTGTTATATTTTCATCAGTCATAGATAGAGGCTGATATCATAAAATAAAATTAATACAAAATATTTATTTTTAAATACTATTTTGTTATTAAAAAAACATACCGTAACCTGCGTATTGCAATACAATTTTGATTGTTAAGAGTTAGATCTTCTGAATTCTTCATAATTAAGTAAGATACACCACATATCTATTATATCATAATATATCCATTGTTCATAATAGAACGATTCAAACTTTGTACGTTCTACTCCAAAACCACCATCTTGAAACTGGAAAATTATGTCCCTATAAATATTTATTAAAAGTATTATATTACAATAAGAATAAAAAAATAAAAAAATAAAAAAATAAAATAAAAATAATGTTTAAAACTTACATAGGATTTTTGCTCATACTGAATAGTGCATTAGCTGCATTAAATTCTTCTGTCGATGCTTGAATTTCATTTGTTTCTTTAACGGTTTGATTTTCTTCGGGAGGGTGTTAAAAGAGAAACAAGTTTTATTTTATTGGGTTTAGATTTTTCTTCTGGAGGAGTCAAATTCACTTTTTCTAACGACTTACATAGTGTTACTTCTTCAACAGGATGTGAAGCGAAATCAAAACCCAAATCAAAAGAGGGTATTTCGTTAAAAGTTTGCCTTTCCTTTTCAATAATATTTGATTCACGTTTTGTAAAATCAAATTTCCTTTCTTGATGACGCAAATTAACTTTTTTTTTTAAGTTTCCCTCATTTTTCAAAAAAACTGATTCAGATCTAGAATTTTCGATTATTGAACATTCTGGATTAAGCTTTACTCGTTTTGCGGTGTTTATTACACGATCCCATTCATCTTTTAAAGCTTCAACTTCTTTAGAATTCGGAAAGTTCAACAATCCTTTTTTGATAGAATGCTTCATTTCTTTGATCAATGATTCCAACATAAACAAATTATTCTTCGTTTTCCAAATGAAACCCTGTTTAATTTTCATTAAAATATTAGCTAAATTTTCTTAATTCATTTTAGTTGCAAGAGAAAATATTATAAAAAAAAAAGGCTATACCTTTTCATCATCAACTTTCTTTAATAGAACTTTTTTCTCTTCAGAGATTATTTCTTTAAACACCTGTAAGTTTTATAAAACGAGTCAAATATTCATATCAGTACAAATTCATAAGTTTACCTATCTTGATAATCTAATCATTAATAATTTTCTCTTTTTAAAACAAATTCATACTATTATCAGATAAAATGATAAACAAACGTACCAGTTTGTTGCATTCTAATGTAACATTTTGACCTTTTTCACCAGAAGCCTTTTTTGTTTGTTTTAATTGAATTGCATCTAATTTTTCTGTGTTTTCCAGCTCTCCTTGAAAGTAACCAAACAAATAATGAAATATATGAAATAAGTTTAATTTTTATTAAACCAACTTATTTGGTAAGAAAGAATAGCTTTAAATCAACAGGTTTAGCTGTAACATTTAATATGTCTTTAACAGACTTATTTTATATTATTAGCAATAATATTATTGTTTAAATTATTATTGTTTAAACTGATATATAATCTAGTCATTAATACCTTTTTTTTTAAAACAAATTGATACTATTAACAGATTAAATGTGAAAGAAACATACCAGTTTGTTGCACTCTGATGTCACATTTTGACCTTTTTTAGCAGAAGCTTGTTTTACTTGTTTAACTAGAATTGGATCTAATTTCTCTGTGTTTTCCAGCTTACCCTGAAAGCAATTACACAACTTAT
>JARVZY010011485.1:0-124000 GCA_030686995.1 Artemisia argyi | reverse complement strand
TCGCCTTAGCCTTCCGTGTATAAACTCATCTTTAGTGCATTATTTTTATTTGTTTAAACCCTTAGTTAATTATCTAATTGATTACATGGTTGCTAAGTCGAGTCATATCTTGTACATATTGTTTTGGGACGATTGGGACTCATGGGTAAAGTACTTGTGTTTTGGAGTAATGGGGAAGAACATCAAATTATTACCCCCACATGTATGTTAAACTTAAAAGTACTCCAAGTGTTTTGATTATCTTGATTCGAGTCATTAGATTAGTTTATTGTAAAGTAAAAATTCAAGTGTAAGGGGAATGTACATTCCCTATGATGTATTATTTTGGATGGTAGGGAAAGAGTGTATGCAAAAATAAAAAAATAATAATAATAACAATAAAAATCGAAAAAATCAAGAAAAAAAAATAGAAAAAATAGAAAAAGAAAGAGAAAAAACATACGGACTACCATCCCGTTTCATTCTATGTTTATTTTATGTTTTTGTTATTTTTAATTCATTAGCTTAAGTCGAGTCTAGTCTTGGCTTAGCAATGCCATATTGTACATGTAATTAACCAAGATGATTAACTCGCCACCAGTAAATATTGCCTTTATAAAAAAAAAACCGTGTATTCCATATCCCTACACCTAACGTTATAACCCATTGAAAGACCTCTTTGATAGTTTATCCTAGGTGCTTACGCCAAGTGGTGGAGGTTTGATCCTTTCCCAAGCCTATGGTAATCTATTTGTTATGACAGGTAATGAGAGATGTTTTCCATTTCCTTATTGTGATATATACTTTATTACACCCGAGAGATGTGAGTATCTAAACACTATTTGTGAGGTGCTAGTGTATGACCTCCGTGCTTGTCTTTGGTTTTTAGTGGAATGATTATTTGTTGTAATTACTTTTATATTAGTGTTAAATGACCCCTAACTTGTATTTTGTTTAGAATAAAAGCGCATTTGCTTGAGGACAAGCAAATCTCAAGTGTAAGGGTATTTGATTAGGTGAAAAGTGAACCGCTTTTAAGGGGTCATTTGAGCCCGGATTCGTGATTATTTGATCAAATATTGCCCTAAATCGTTCCTTTTGTCATTTTAGGTACTTTTGGAGAAAAATCTGGAAAAGGAAGCATTTTGGACATTTTTGGAGCATAAAAGTGAAGAAAATGGCAAAGTCTCAATTTTCCTTACTGGGAACAGTATCTGACGGCGTCAAGATCTTCTACATAACGGCGTCAAGAGTTACAAATGAGGTGGATGTGGAAAATACACGTGACGATCCAGAGAGTTTTTGTGCATTGGAGATGACGGTGTCACCCAAGGCCGTCATGGTCCAAGTATTAGTGACGGCCCAGAAGAAAATCACACATGACGGCATCACAAGTAGATCCAGGCAATACGATTTCATTATGGCAGCGAGTTGACGGCGTCACAACTTAATACATGACACCGTCACCCTGTAAAATCTATATATAGTTTTCCAAATTTCATTCATTAGTGTGCAACTTTGAGGGAAAAACCCTAGGTCGAATTTTCCAGATTTTTCAAGGGTTTCAACCCTTTGAATCTTTCATGTTCAATTAAAGATAACTACTCTTTCAAATCGTTCAATATGTCTATGTGTTGTTTGATTATATCTTACGCTTGTCTTCTATTTAACATGTTAGGCTAGATTTCCTTTGTGTTAGCTTAGATGTAGTGAAAACTAGATGTTGATTATGGGTTGATTGTTTGTTTATAATTGTTACGGATGATTGTATTCGATGTTAGGCTTAAGAAAACTGGCAGACTTCCATTGGTAACTTGCTTGAACATCGGAGGTGTACTACGATTTTTGGTTTTATTTAATGCGTAGGATAATTCTAATGATCCCATGTTAGGAGCTTCTAACGGCTCGACATAGGAGTGAAGTAGGATCCTATAGAGTTAGGGAATATTGTACATGGACCTATGGCTAGTATTAGGGAATATGACCCGTCATCCATGCAATTTTAACAAGCTATCAACCTGTAAAAGATATCTAGGGAGTAATGAAATCTAAGTAAACACAACTTCCCTCATTATTGTTACACCACATTAGTATAATAGTTTTGTTTTCATCTCATTTATTTTATTTTATTTTGATTGCATCTTAGATAAATTGGGTTAGTTGGCTAGCAACTAATTCCGCCCACTCTTCCAAAACCCGAGATTTTACTTGCTTTTATTAAATATAAAAATACAAAAAGAATCATCCCTCACCTCTAGACCTAGTTTATTAGACTTTCTAATCCCAGCGACACTATTCCTGAGTTGAACGATCAATCCCCCGGTACTTGTCACTATACTATACTACAACGATCAGGTACACTGCCTGGTGAGGGTTGTAAGCTTCTCGAGATCCCTTGAGAGGTAAAACCTGTTGTGAGGGTGCGATCCCCACGTATCAATGATAGTTGTGCAGGAGATGGTGGTTGTTGATCCTCAGGCGGAGGAGATGAGGTGGGTTGCTCAATGATGCGTGCGTTGTGTCATATGCAGTATAGGGGTAATTTCCTATTTCAAGTTTTACTTTTATATTTAGCCGACTTATCCTATAACACACACACTAACAGACAGTGTATCCGATCAATATGTATACAGTGGTGAGTAGAGTGTCAATCTTTAAGAGTGGAACGTAAAGCTTAATTTGTCTATCAATATTTTAATATCCTAAGTTAGTTTCACAATCTAATCTAACGCAAGGGGGTTTATTCTAAGAGACTAGCATAGATTTGGTTTTATTAAACAGTAAATTAAACTAATGAGAACGAATCAGCAAATAGCAACACGTACACAGATAGATAATAGAGACTACAAGAAGAATTGTCCTGATAATTAAGTAGCTTGTCACTTCTTTTATTTCTAGTTTTATATGAAGTATATCGTAATCTATTCTCTTTCATTGGATCACAATATATCGACGAGTAAACCCTTAATGATCACTTATGTCTATCCTACTTATCCAAAGACGTTAGATTAAATAGGTGAGGGGCAGATATGGCAGTCCACGGGCTCAGCTAGACACAAAGGTTATCAAAGCACTAATATAAGTCACCAAAGACATCAATATATAAACTTTAATTAGTGGGAAAGCAATATTAAGGGGAGTGTATGATGATCCGTAGTCACATATCACAAGCCCATCAATCCTGATGAATTAAAGCGTACTATTACAACAAAACAAAACTACTTAATGAATTAAATACATGCAGGACCTTCTTACAGCTCTAATATCTTTGTTTGGAGTGTGTCTTGTGAAGCTTCTTCGAATGAATTCGTCTCCTTAGGGTTATGTTGCACACAAAATTCGTAACAGTCTTGGGGTATTTATACTTTCTGTCTGAGGGTTCGATGCGGCGCATTAACTTAACTTCGCGTGGGGTCCAAGATTAATATATTCTGCAATATTCGTACACTGCCTTTAGATGTGGTGTAACTTGATTCTTGTACATGGCGCATGTCCTTTAGCGCTTGGATTATATCTGGTGAAGTCTTGATAGTGATACGCCGTACGTCATAAATATGATGCGACGTATCTAGAGTAGAACAAGCTTGATCTTCTTTGTTGACCAAAGTTTCATATGCAGCGCATGCTAGAATTGCATGCGGCGCATTCTTCAAAGTCAGGCAATGGTCTTTGAATTCATCTAAGTATAATATTATGGTGTATTTGTTGAGAGAGATATAGCGCATCTTCTGGGTTTCAATAGACTTTTGACATCTTGCTGGTTTTGCTCCATATTTCGTCCAAATCCATTATGTTTCACCAATTGCTTGTTTTTACCTGAGACTTAGTAAAGTAAATAATTAAGTATCGATTCTTATAAATAATATAATAAAACAATTCAATAAATAGGATAAATGATGACAATAAAATGCACTTATTTGAGCTCATCAAATATCCCCCCATTTGGACTTTACTTGTCCCCGAGTAAACTCTAGGTTATAAATTATGAAAATGTATCCTAAAAGGTATTACGATTTATTTTTATCATTAAGTACGTATTCGTTTTATCAAAATCATACAACCAAACACTTAACGAATTAGAAACAAAATTAAAAATTTCAATTTAAGACTGATCTAATCATCTCATTGTTTAGTTGTGACGAATATTCTATCATAGGCTTGGCAATCATACACATCTCCTCCACTAAAGCTAAGGAATGACAAGTCTAAAGCGGTAAAAAAGGTTTTTGAGACTTAAGGATTAAACCTAGCTTCGTTCAAACATCTCCTGCATAAACTTAGCAGATCGCTAGCGCAAGTCCTCGACGATTCAACTAACGGATGGTCACTACTGTCCTCCTTGGATAGCTGGCGCGTTATTTGCATAACGGATGGTCACCAATTCATACACTATATTGCTAGCGCGTTAGCCGATTAATCTAATACTCGGATGGTCACTACCTTATTCACATATTTAATATTCTCACTTGGCCATCATTATATCCGGATGCTCGAGAGCTAACAACGAATACAATAATACGGTTGGGTAGGGATAACATTTAGGATATAAAAATGGGTGTAAAATAAAAAATAAATAAGCATATAGATTAAGTCCTAGTGTGGATAATCACTTTCCCAACCATCCCATGAATAAGACTCATATCATTGAATAACTCATGCTTTTGACACTTGTAACTCATGCTTTAGGTAGACACAAGTTATACTCAATAAACTCTTAATCAAAGAATAAACCTTAATTGGCGTTCCCATAATGGCCAACTCCCAATCAATCCATAAATATAATACAACAACAAATAGTGGCGATATCAACCACTTAACGCAGAACTTTACAATAGTTGGTTTAACAAACTTCCAACTTTCTTCTTTCTTCTTTTTTTCTCATTTTTTTAAGTATACATCAACATATAAATAAACTACGATGTGTAAAATTTCACCACATCACTTATACCGATAATTCTGGATAATTTTTTTCCATACTTTTCATAACTTCAGATATAACGGTAATAGTGAAAGTAGTAAACACCCGAAAAATAACATGACACAAAAATTATACAATTTTTACTTTCACTTTATTGCATTGTGCAATTTCCTGGCCTAACCAAATATAATGAATTTACGCACTCGAACACAGGTAACGCAAGGAAACACACTTTGCCTTAAAGCAACTAACCACGGACATTAATCTATAGGGTAGGCTAAGGTTTAAGGTGTAACAAAACAATTAACAAAGGGTGTATAAAACGAAAGAAATGGTTCTGAGGGTTTTTCTAAGGGTATCTTACTCTAAAAATGAGAGTAACAAAGGGTTTTACATGGGGGTTAACTAACCAGTGTAGTTAGTTAATAAATATAACATATTAAAGGCTATTTGATGCAATCCTAGAAATTTACCGAGTTAGAAAGGTCATTTCTATTATAACAATTACGCTCATTATGGTGGACTCAAATAGTATGCGAGCCAAGTTCTAAAGTTTACTAGTCACACGCACAAAAAATATTTTAGCAAATAAAGTTATGTGTGCGGTTATGAAACTTAGATTTAACAAAAACATGCTAAAAATTTTTCATTTTGATATATTAAGTATAGATTAAGCATATTTTTAAAATTTTAGGACAAGTAAACGTTCTAATTCTCCATCCCCCCACTTAAGTTGAACAACGTCCTCGTTGTTTCTAATAAACATGAAAAACAAGAAATAAAAAGAATTAGAACGGGAAACTCCCCTGAGATTTGCTCGGTATGATCCTCCATTATGCGTTTTAAGCAAAATCTACTTTCTTGTAGGCGAAAAGGTATTCATCCCTCCATGAATGACATCTCCACAGAAAGTACATAAACGTATATATACCTTTGTTCAAATAACACACCTGTATTAAGAAAGTAACTACTTGCACGTAATTCATTAGTAGTTAGCGAAAACAAAACCTAAAAATTAAAATTAAAAATTTGGAAATCATCAGGTCAGTCGATACGCCGCATCCATTAGATTGGATGCGCCGTATGGAGCCTGGAATTAGTACGAATCAGAGAATCAGATGCGTCGCATCCTTAACCAGGGATGCGCCGCATTAAATAAACTGACAGAATGTTTTAAAGTCTGAAAATAAAATAAAATGTAGAAAATAAAAGATGTGATATGTTTAATTGATATGCCGCATCTACTGTAGATCTAACAGACTCGACACCGAAAAACAGTAAATGATAAATCCGGGTTGTCTCCCGGTGAGCACTTTTCTTTATTCCAGAGTCTTCAAGTTAGACTCACGATCAGCTCCTATTTTGTATCATCAATTCCTCCAACCTTTTCTACAAATGTGTCACCGAATGATGCTTTCTTGTTTTGTTGATTCCACCAGTAGTCTTCTAAGTGCATTATAAGTTCACTTTTAAGGTTGCTATGACTCCCGAAACATCGTGTAAGCCAATTGAGAAACTCGGTATCTTTTCTATCTTGTTCATCAAGGATTAGATAGGCTCTCTCCCACAGAGCACTAGTTTTCATATCGCTATCTTCTATTACATCATACCAGTCGCAGCTTTCGCAATAAAACAAATATCCATCATCATATATTCCAGGTAGATTTCCGCTGTTACACCAATTCTCGGTCTCCCAATTGCAAGTGGGCCATTTGACAAATCCATTCTTGAATCTAAACGGTTGACATGTATCGACAATATTGCTAGGTAGTTGATCCCATGTTTCATGTTCATGCCAAGGCTTTTCATCCACCCACGGGACTTGATCATTCCATTCATAATACCATACATTCTTTAAATTATCATCGGTTTAGAGTCTAGGCTTGTCCTCCGTTAGTATGTCATTGTCAATATGAAGAAGATAGTTAAATTCTTTGAATTGTTTACATAACGGTGTTTCGTAGTGAAACACATCAACATCGATGCTAAACAATTCCTCGATGCGATCCTTTGTAGTGGAATCACCGCAAGATGACTCATTATCGGATTCGACTTCATCATCTTCTCCTCTCATCCAATAAACCCATAGTACGTTCTTAGTGGCGCGATCCATGGTTTTATGGTTATTGAACTTACTAGCTAACCAACCCAAAAAATCAACGTCGTTAGGATCGTAATTAATATCAAAGCTAGCATCAATGATCATCCTCTTCTTGATTTCCATGAACTCATAGAATTGCTCTTTGAAACTTTTTGTTAACCATGAGGTCACTATACATTTAACTTCATTCATAGGAGCAATTTTAGGGTCACCATATTAAATTTCAAGCCATTCTTCAATAGAAATAGCAATTAATCTGACGGTCCTTTGGTAAAACAATATTTTTGATTCGGCATACATCCTTTCATCGTCCAAATTGCTCTTGTCTAATCCCCAATATTGCTTAGAATAAGGCATTTAGGTAGGTTGTGCAGTCTCGACATCTTCATTGCTATTACTCAAATTGCTTGATTTAGTTACGGCATTTATTAAGTTCGTATATTCAATTTGGAACATCCCCTCTTTTTCTTCAATAGTAGTCCTAACCAATCCCTTGGATTCAATTATGGGCCATAGAAGCAGTAATTCATCTTCCTTGTAGCTCATGAGCAGATTATATGTGAATAAATCATTCTCCATGCTGCTAAGGCATTTAAACTCCATAAATGTCCTTTCGAGAGGTGTTTCCCAAGTGAATGGATCAGCATTGATCGCGAATATGTCAAATTCATTCTCCTTAGTACCAAGTGAGCATGCGGGGGTAGTTATTTGAGATTTTAATTCAAACAGATGGTTGAACACTTTGAGATTACAAACAATAGCATCGTAAGTATCGTTAAAGATAGGACTCAAGTGCTCTTTATCCCAGGAATCTTTACGATGGTGTAAAGCAGGAAACCCGTCAAGGTTTACCTCGTACATCTCATTTTCTTTGTCATCGTTTTCCAATGACCACAGCTTCTTAAAAGGAAAGTTATTTCTTAGGGTTATCATTGCTTGTTCATTGGCTAAATATTCGTCCATCATGATGCCTTCCATTGTAGTTCCTGCAATTAGGTGCAAATTCATCCGTAGGATTTGTTCTGCAAGGTAGAATATCAGAAAAATAACAACGAAGATGGAATACGAAGAAAAAAAAGTTGTTGGTATCTACAGAAGATGCGCCGTATCCTAATAATAGGATGCGCCGTATCTTAATCGTTAAAAATAAATTTAGACTTTTATTTAGAAAATCAATATGCCGCAATTATTAAATTAAATGCGATGTATGTTTTAATAATCAATAAATCAATTATATTTATAAAAATAAGATGCGCCATATAAGCAGAAGCTAATGCGTCGTATCTTCGTTACGTTTCAAAATAAAAGATTTTTTATTCAGATAAATGCGCCGTATCGACAAAAATCGACGCGTCGCTTTCTTTTTAATTAATTCGAAAACTGTTTTTAATAAAAAGTTTAAATACGCCGTATCTGTGAAACAAATGCGTCGTATGTCAGTTAGGGTTTAAAATTTTCTGATTAAAAACAAAATACGTTGTATCTAAAAGATACATGCGCCATACTCGAATAATTAAATGCGCTGTATATAAAAATTAAAACACCATATTAAAACGCCATACGCCGCATCTGGAAAACAGATGCGCCGTATTGTTTGTATCAGCAGAATATAATGACAGCAGTTTATGTAGAAAACAAAGAAAACAAACAAAAACACACAATACAAACAAACAAACACACATACAAAAACAGAAAATATGCAAAATATACAATGAATTCAAACAAACAAAGCAAAAACAAAGGGTTAGTAAAAATAAAATCTAAAAAAACCTAAAAGATCAAAAAGTTAGAAAACCTAATTAAAATACTAATAGATAAACAAGTTTTAACAATTCACTCCCCGGCAGTGGCGCCAAAAACTTGATGCGTGCGTTGTGTCATATGCAGTATAGGGGTAATAGCCTATTTCAAGTTTTACATTTATATTTAGCCGACTTATCCTATAACACACACACTAACGGATAGTGTATCCGATCAATATGTATATAGTGGTAAGTAGAGTGTCGATCACTAAGAGTGGAACGTAAAGCTTAATTTGTCTATCAGTATTTTAATATCCTAAGTTAGTTTTACAATCTAATCTAACACAAAGGGGGGTTTAGTCTGAGAGACTAGCACAGTTTTGGTTTTATTGAACAGTAAATTAAACTAATGAGAACAAATCAGCAAATAGAAACACGTACACAGATAGATAATAGAGACTACAAGAAGACCTGTCCTGATAATTAAGTAGCTTGTCACTTGTTTTATTGTTAGTTTTATATGAAGTGTGTCGTAATTTATTCTCTCTCATTGGATCACAATATATCGGCGAGTAAACCCTTAATGATCACTTATGTCTATCCTACTTATCCAAAGACATTAGATTAAATAGGCGAGGGGTAGATATGGCAGTCCACGGGCTCAGCTAGACACCGACGTTATCAAAGCTCTAATATAAGTCACCAAAGACATCAACATATAAACTATAACTAATGGGAAAACAATATTAAGGGGAGTGTACGATGTTTCGTAGTCACATATCACAAGCCCATCAATAATGATGAATTAAAGCGTACTGTTACAATAAAACAAAACTACTTAATGAATTAAATATATACAGGACCTTCTTACAGCTTTAATATCTTTGTTTAGAGTGTGTCCTGTGAAGCTTCTTCGACTGAATTCGTCTCCTTAGGGTTAATGTGCACACAAAATTCGTAATAGTCTTGGGTATTTATACATTCTGTCTGAGGGTTCGATGCAGCGCATTGAGTAACGAGATGCGGCGCATTGACTTAACTTCGCGTGGGGTCCATGATTAATATATTCTGGAATATTCGTACACCGCCTTTAGATGCGGCGTAACTTGATTCTTGTATGTGGCGCATGTCCTTTAGCATCTTGGATTATATCTAGTGCAGTCTTGATAGTGATACAGCGTATGTCGGAAATATGATGCGGTGTATCTGGAGTAGAACAAGCTTGATCCTCTTCGTTGACCAAAGTTTCATATGCGGTGCATACTATAATTGCATGCGGCGCATTCTTCAAAGTCAGGCAATGGTCTTTGTATTCATCTAAGTATAATATTGCGGCGTATCTGTTGAGAGAGATACGGCGCATCTTCTGGGTTTTAGTAGACTTTTGACATCTTGCTGGTTTTGCTCCATATTTCGTCCAAAATCGTTTAGTTTCACCAACTGCTTGTTTTTACCCAAGAATTACTAAGGTAAATAATTAAGTATTGATTCTCATAAATAATATAATAAAACAAGTCAAATAAATAGGATAAATAATGAGAATAAAATGCACTTATTTGAGTTCATCACTCAGGATGCTGGGAAGACTCATCAGTATGTGGTTGATCATCAGTATCCATGTCTTCTCCAGTAACCAAGGTTTCATCTTCTTCAAAATCAAACACCTCCTCTTATGACTCTTCATTAAGTAATAGATCCATGTCAGCAAGAGAAGGTGCCTGAGTCCCATCCGGCTCCCCCTCAGAAAAGGGTTTGCCTTCGTTATGGTCAGTCCTTGATCCCTCTAGGTGAACAGAGTGAGTTTTCTCTGCTTGGTCCGCGGGGTCAGTTCCCGAGGAATGCACATCTCCTTGAGGAGGTATAGGTTCCATATCAGGAAGTAGTTGTATGCTCCCTGAGTCATTGTCCCCTGGGTCCCTTGAAACACTAATGGGTATTTTTCAGTGGCATCCTTAGGAACCGTGAAAGTTATTTCCCTATCAGTGGGTTGTATATTTCCCTCTAAGTATTTGGGATGAGTTGTGGTGCCCTCAGACAAAAGCTTTGATTTACGAATGTCCTCATTAGGCTAGTGAATGGTGATGTCGCCCTTTCCATCAAGCTTGTACTGGCGTGTCGAAGGTTTAGGGATGGTAACTCCCTGATACTTAGGTTATGATTTACCTAAGCCTTTAGCAGGATGTGATTGGGTGTGGGTCCCCGTCTTAGTGGAGTAGTGCTGCCCCACCGAGGATTTAGGACCCCCTACTCTTTGAGACTCTGATTGTGATTTATCAGAGCCTTTACCAGGATGTGAAGGTTGAGTTTTTCCTGACCCCACTAACTTGTGTATGACAGCAGGGCATGAAGGAGAGGGTTTGCCTGAGGACACTGAGTGTGATTTCTCAGTATCCTCCATTGGCAGATGTTTCAGGGTCAATGGAGCGGCCTCAACAATGGTTGTCTCAGTAGTCAAGGTTAGTGGTTGCCTCTTTTTGCCAGGCTTTGAGACAGAGGATCTAGTGGCGAGTGATCCGGGTTTGACCACCTTCCTGGACCCCTGTCCCTTCTTCTTCTTCTTCTCCTTCTCCTTCTTTGAGGGAGAAGGAATGGTTGATATTTTATCTGCGCCCTGAATAGCAGCCAACATGTAAGTTGTCAAGGCAACTTTTGTGACCTCAGTAGGGTCTCTTGAGTAGTTTGCCTTGTGTAAGACATCAGGTGCAAAGGCAATGACATTCGGCCTAACATACGCAATGCCCAATAGATCCTAAAGCACACAGGTAAAGAACCTAGGATAAGACATAAGTTTTTGCCTAGATTTCCCTGTGGTCAGTTTTGTGATGAGGTCCTTGAAGATAATTTCTACAAAGTCAACTTTTCTACCCTCCACGAGACTGAATACCATCATTCCTTGAGTGGCATTCAATTGCTCGGTTGAGGATTTGTTGCCCCCAAGGACCTGAATGACAAAGGACATCAGGATCCTCCATGGGGCAGGGAACCAGGTCTAAATGATTGGAGCCTCAGCTAACAGGGCCCCTGGGTCACATCAGGGTGCTGTTTATCATATGGCCCAGGTTCCAGCAATAACGCTGTTACTTCATCAGCCTTGGGTAGGACCTCAAAGGTCTTAGTGAAATCAAGGCCTGTGGCCTTAATAAAGGTCTTGTAGTTGAGGGAGAGGGTTTTCTTCCCATTCAACATTGAGAACTTAATGATAGCATCCTTAGTGACATCAGGTTTTTCAACCACAAATGTATACCAGAATTCCCTCAGTAAGTCATGATATATGACAGAGGGGGTTTTGGTAAAAGCTGTGGTAAGGAATGTAACACCCCCAAAATACCGCAGCGGAAGACTGTGTCATTGGGGTGCTACTTCATAATACAAAGTACAAGTTATAGAAAACGAACTCTAAATGAGACGTTTTGAAAAGTTACCATTCGATTAATGAATTCAAAGTTACAAACATGAGATTCCAAAGTATGATACATAAATGTATACAAGTGTTTTGAATGGTAAATGATAAAAGCGTAAGTCTTCAGAATATGCAGCTTGACTCTAAGTTCCACGCACTAGCTATCGCCTTATAGACCTGAGATAACATGCTAAAGTGTCAACACAATGGTTGGTGAGTTCATAGAGTTTGTCTTAAAACAGTTGAAAAAGCCTTAAAGAATGATCACACAGCAAAGGCATCGTGAATCCACTCAGTTACAAGTCCCGCCATAAGAGACTTGTAACCTGTGTGTTCACAACCCACTGCTAACATATATAGTATGAATAAGACATGTATAAGTTCATCAAGACAATTTAAGCAATTAGAAGTGAGTCTCTACTTCATCTCCGAAGACCTCACTTTTATGATGTATCCAACATTCGCAAATGTTAGGATGTATCAAAGACAACTGGGAGTCAATTCCCAAAGACAACTGGGAGCCACTTCCCAAAGACAACTGGGAGTCAATTCCCAAAGACAACTACTAGTCAATAAATAGAATAACGCAATTAAGTATAACGCAGTCATGTATGTAAGCAATCAAGTATAACACAGTCAAGTATAGACGTTTTGAGTATTTGTACAAGTAAACAAGTAGTTGAGCATGTATCCCCCCCAATAGTTAAAACAAGTACGAAAAGAGTAGGGGCTATGACTCACCTTAAGTCTATGTAATGAGAAATGAAAGTCGAATCGCGAAAGTCTCTAAGAGCAGCCTATAATAGAATGTTGCGACTTAGGTTTGGAGTAACGCCTAAGGATACGAAGAATTGCCAATATATGTCTTGCATAATGTTCATGATGTAGTACTTTAGTATATAGTGTAAGTCTTTGAATATAAATGGTCTATGAAACATGTATAGGTTGTAAATCTCTTACTACCGTTCGGGCCGACATAATTCAGAAGTCATGGAGTAAACGTTCGAGGAGCCAGGACACTTTAACTCGTAAATCCACAACTCATCTCGACGGCTTACTCAATGAACTCCTCACATGAGGCTCCCTACTATTGTAGTATTTGATAACATATATATATATGTATAAGCTTTGATCTTTAAAAGTTATATGGTCTTTAGCCGTGGCTTTGCCGTGACCTTGGTCATTGTTACCATGGTCTTAAGACTCAACCTTGGCTTTAGCCATGGTTGTGGTCTTGGCTTTAGGTCATTAGACCTCTTGGTCTCATCTAAATATAATCATTATATAGTAACTTTGGTCTAAAAATGGGCTGTTAAGAATTTGAAGAAAATATCACTCGGAAAGCCTTTTCAGGGCTCGAGCTTCTTTGTTCCTGAACGAAAACGTCGTTCCGGACAACTTTCGTGTTTTAACTTTTTGATGAATCGGACCAGAAGTGGGACTTTCAAATTGGCAGAATGCAAACAGGAGGTTATGGGCAGTTTCGGCGTTTTGGTGTCGCTAACTTCTTATGGTCATAACTTTTGACTCGTGTACTCGTTTTGGGTGATTCAAATTGCTATGTTTTCCTTATTAAGTCCTCTTTAACAGTAAGTAAGTGTCAAATATCAAAGTTATACTATTGTGGTCGTGGTTTTCCATAAAAATCACTAGTTTGCTTGTTTACTTGTCATAAGTTAACATATGTATACCAATACTTGTTTTATCCATTTTTAAACATCATGAACACAATACAAAGACCATATATAGCATGAAAGAAACATAATAAGCATGAAATGATATTGAGCAAGAAAGTGTATAAGGGTTTGCTTACAACTTTTGGCTTTCTAAAGAAAGGAAGTCAAGTATAGAACTAGGACACTAAACCTAAGCTTGTAAACCCTTCACCATAACTCTTGTAACCCTTGCTAGCCTTGATCTAACCCTTGTGAAAACCATTTAACTTCAGCCCTAGTAACCTTGTGTAGCTCTTAATTCAACCATGGAATCACCAAACAAACTTAAGAACTAGGTAGAGAATACTAAGACCTTGAACTTTGTAATGTAACTTGTATATTGAAGATCAAAGGATCATGGTGCTATGAATAAAGAGTGTGGCATTTTTGTGGTGAAAAGATGAAGGTATGAGCTTGTATTTATAGCATGAAGAGGAGGTTAGGAAGCTTACTAGGAAACTACACAAACTTGGTGACCAAGGTTAACTTGGAGCCAAAGTTGTAATTAAGTAAAGAATCAATGGTCAAAATTTAACCACAAGTGTGAACCCCCCCCCCTAGTGGCGGTTTGAATGAGGATAAGGTGACTAGATGATGACTCTTGGTCTTTGGATGATAATATCCTAAGTATGTAGCTAGTTTTGGACCCGTAAATTGCTAACCGTAAGTTTTTAGGCCACGAAACGTAAAACCGGGTATCCTAAGAATATGAAACTTATAAATATGGTTAAACATGTCAATATAGTCCATAATAAAATATAAAATGAGTGGTAGGTTCTATCGGGTGCGAAAACCCTGCTAAAAACTGGAAACACGGGTCTAAAACGCGCAATTCGCGTAAAACGCTGAACTGAAAAACGTAAAATTCCGAAACTTTTGGAATTGTCCTAAAATGAGAGAAAATCATATTTCTATTGTTTATAATGTTTTATGGACATATCGGGATGCTAGAAGGACGTTTAAACCTAAAAGTAAATCTCGGACACGGCTTTGTGATTTTTGCAGAAATGATCCGACGAGCGTCAAACTCTCGGATTATCGTTAAAATAGTTTAACTTACGAGAATATGAAATAAAAATTTCTGAGATGAATAGTGAAAAGTGAATAGTAAAAAGTGAATAGTAAAAGTGAATAGTAAAAAGTGAATAGTGAAATTTTCGGGAATAAAAGTTAACCTGAAATTGCGAATTGTTACAGTCTGTACCCCTTAAGGAGAACTTCGTCCCGAAGTTCAGTTGATGTTAACTACTTACGATGTGTCTAAGAGAATTTGGGATCTCTAATATAGTGGTGTTCACTCTGATTTGTCTAAGGTTCTGGTTAAGGAGTTGTATCGGCTACAATTAAGCCCACTTATTTATAACACATTACTTACATAAAGAAGCGTCCAAATTTATGTAAGTAAGGTCTCATAAACTTATGGTTCGGTGATTTACAATTTCTTTATTTAACTGAAGAGGCGTCCCAATCCATTTAAATAAGGAGATTCTAAATCATCCTACTTAAGAATTTCCGGCACAAAATCCGCCTTCTGAGGCCGATAGTAAGATAATCAAGTCATCAAATCCCTAAAGCTAAGCAATAATATTATTTAACTCAAATCTTGTGTCTCATCAAACAAGAACTGTCACAAGATCAAGTTAAATAATTAGTTATTACTGAGCTCCATGTTTCTAATGACTCGGCTAATCTCTGGGGCTCCTTATAATAATAAAGTCACATCATCTAATAGCGTGGAACTAAGCAAACCTCTAACCAAAAAGCATATGTGTATGTATTGTGTGTAAGGCAAATAAAGAGGAAGGTCCCAACGTATATAGCAGTTATAGTCTAGGCACTAAATGCAACCTAGTTCTCTATAACCAAGGCTCTGGTACCAATCTGTAACACCCCCAAAATACCGCAGCGGAAGACTGTGTCATTGGGGTGCTACTTCATAATACAAAGTACAAGTTATAGAAAACGAACTCTAAATGAGACGTTTTGAAAAGTTACCATTCGATTAATGAATTCAAAGTTACAAACATGAGATTCCAAAGTATGATACATAAATGTATACAAGTGTTTTGAATGGTAAATGATAAAAGCGTAAGTCTTCAGAATATGCAGCTTGACTCTAAGTTCCACGCACTAGCTATCGCCTTATAGACCTGAGATAACATGCTAAAGTGTCAACACAATGGTTGGTGAGTTCATAGAGTTTGTCTTAAAACAGTTGAAAAAGCCTTAAAGAATGATCACACAGCAAAGGCATCGTGAATCCACTCAGTTACAAGTCCCGCCATAAGAGACTTGTAACCTGTGTGTTCACAACCCACTGCTAACATATATAGTATGAATAAGACATGTATAAGTTCATCAAGACAATTTAAGCAATTAGAAGTGAGTCTCTACTTCATCTCCGAAGACCTCACTTTTATGATGTATCCAACATTCGCAAATGTTAGGATGTATCAAAGACAACTGGGAGTCAATTCCCAAAGACAACTGGGAGCCACTTCCCAAAGACAACTGGGAGTCAATTCCCAAAGACAACTACTAGTCAATAAATAGAATAACGCAATTAAGTATAACGCAGTCATGTATGTAAGCAATCAAGTATAACACAGTCAAGTATAGACGTTTTGAGTATTTGTACAAGTAAACAAGTAGTTGAGCATGTATCCCCCCCAATAGTTAAAACAAGTACGAAAAGAGTAGGGGCTATGACTCACCTTAAGTCTATGTAATGAGAAATGAAAGTCGAATCGCGAAAGTCTCTAAGAGCAGCCTATAATAGAATGTTGCGACTTAGGTTTGGAGTAACGCCTAAGGATACGAAGAATTGCCAATATATGTCTTGCATAATGTTCATGATGTAGTACTTTAGTATATAGTGTAAGTCTTTGAATATAAATGGTCTATGAAACATGTATAGGTTGTAAATCTCTTACTACCGTTCGGGCCGACATAATTCAGAAGTCATGGAGTAAACGTTCGAGGAGCCAGGACACTTTAACTCGTAAATCCACAACTCATCTCGACGGCTTACTCAATGAACTCCTCACATGAGGCTCCCTACTATTGTAGTATTTGATAACACATATATATGTATAAGCTTTGATCTTTAAAAGTTATATGGTCTTTAGCCGTGGCTTTGCCGTGACCTTGGTCATTGTTACCATGGTCTTAAGACTCAACCTTGGCTTTAGCCATGGTTGTGGTCTTGGCTTTAGGTCATTAGACCTCTTGGTCTCATCTAAATATAATCATTATATAGTAACTTTGGTCTAAAAATGGGCTGTTAAGAATTTGAAGAAAATATCACTCGGAAAGCCTTTTCAGGGCTCGAGCTTCTTTGTTACTGAATGAAAACGTCGTTCCGGACAACTTTCGTGTTTTAACTTTTTGATGAATCGGACCAGAAGTGGGACTTTCAAATTGGCAGAATGCAAACAGGAGGTTATGGGCAGTTTCGGCGTTTTGGTGTCGCTAACTTCTTATGGTCATAACTTTTGACTCGTGTACTCGTTTTGGGTGATTCAAATTGCTATGTTTTCCTTATTAAGTCCTCTTTAACAGTAAGTAAGTGTCAAATATCAAAGTTATACTATTGTGGTCGTGGTTTTCCATAAAAATCACTAGTTTGCTTGTTTACTTGTCATAAGTTAACATATGTATACCAATACTTGTTTTATCCATTTTTAAACATCATGAACACAATACAAAGACCATATATAGCATGAAAGAAACATAATAAGCATGAAATGATATTGAGCAAGAAAGTGTATAAGGGTTTGCTTACAACTTTTGGCTTTCTAAAGAAAGGAAGTCAAGTATAGAACTAGGACACTAAACCTAAGCTTGTAAACCCTTCACCATAACTCTTGTAACCCTTGCTAGCCTTGATCTAACCCTTGTGAAAACCATTTAACTTCAGCCCTAGTAACCTTGTGTAGCTCTTAATTCAACCATGGAATCACCAAACAAACTTAAGAACTAGGTAGAGAATACTAAGACCTTGAACTTTGTAATGTAACTTGTATATTGAAGATCAAAGGATCATGGTGCTATGAATAAAGAGTGTGGCGTTTTTGTGGTGAAAAGATGAAGGTATGAGCTTGTATTTATAGCATGAAGAGGAGGTTAGGAAGCTTACTAGGAAACTACACAAACTTGGTGACCAAGGTTAACTTGGAGCCAAAGTTGTAATTAAGTAAAGAATCAATGGTCAAAATTTAACCACAAGTGTGAACCCCCCCCCCCTAGTGGCGGTTTGAATGAGGATAAGGTGACTAGATGATGACTCTTGGTCTTTGGATGATAATATCCTAAGTATGTAGCTAGTTTTGGACCCGTAAATTGCTAACCGTAAGTTTTTAGGCCACGAAACGTAAAACCGGGTATCCTAAGAATATGAAACTTATAAATATGGTTAAACATGTCAATATAGTCCATAATAAAATATAAAATGAGTGGTAGGTTCTATCGGGTGCGAAAACCCTGCTAAAAACTGGAAACACGGGTCTAAAACGCGCAATTCGCGTAAAACGCTGAACTGAAAAACGTAAAATTCCGAAACTTTTGGAATTGTCCTAAAATGAGAGAAAATCATATTTCTATTGTTTATAATGTTTTATGGACATATCGGGATGCTAGAAGGACGTTTAAACCTAAAAGTAAATCTCGGACACGGCTTTGTGATTTTTGCAGAAATGATCCGACGAGCGTCAAACTCTCGGATTATCGTTAAAATAGTTTAACTTACGAGAATATGAAATAAAAATTTCTGAGATGAATAGTGAAAAGTGAATAGTAAAAAGTGAATAGTAAAAGTGAATAGTGAAATTTTCGGGAATAAAAGTTAACCTGAAATTGCGAATTGTTACAAGGAAGCAATTTCGAAGATATTTAACCACACCCTTATAGGCAGGGAAGCCTTTAGGGTAGGAGAAATTCCCCACCACACTGTTTTAGTCAAATCAACACTCTCAATCTGGAATTCCACATTAGGAGCGTATTGGATGACTTTAGAAGAGGCCATTTTTTTTTTTTTTTGAAAAAGAGGTTAATTTGATGGTCGGAAACTAAGAGTTATGGTCGGAATAGCACACACAGTTTGAGAGCAAATTTTTGCAAAAGTTTTGAAAGATTTTGAAAGCGTGTGTATGTATTCATCTGTGGGGGTATTTATAGGGTTTTGAAAAAAGGCATGGATATCAAACCAATATTATGGGTTTTAATTTTGGTTATAAAAACGGTTTGATATCCGCATTAAATGGCCACCTTTCCCATCATCCTCTTTTTTCGCAACATGTCTAGGTGAACAGTTGCGTCTCTCTGCAAAAGTGCATTTTTGCAGAGATGAGGTCATCACAAATATCATTTGATATTTATGTAAGATAAAAGCATTAAATGCTTAGTGGGTTTTGGGATGATTTGTGGGGGCCCAAGATGTGGTTTCCAGAAAGGTAAAACATATATATTCCAATATTAAATATAGGTCATTTACCAACCTAGGACATTTACTAACTAGATACCTAGGGTATTTAGTTTGGCCTTGAATGTCACTTTTGATACACTTGAGACCCCCTGAATGACTTTTCATTCATGTAGAGATATCAGGAAGGGTTTCAGTGTGAGAAATGTTTGTTACTTCACTAAAAGATGATGGTGATCAGGGACCTTAGGAGATATTTACACCGGGCTGTTTATATTCAATCAGTGGCTTGATTGTCTATATCCAACATGCCCAATTCTGCTTTCAATCTTGTGAAAGTGGGTTCATCCAACGATTTAGTAAAAATATTAGCTAGCTGATACTCAGTAGGGATGAAGTGTAATTCAATATCTCCATTCATGATGTGGTCCCTGATGAAGTGGCACCTGATATCTATGTGTTTGGTTCTTTAATGAAGAATAGGGTTGTTGGAGATGGCTATGGCACTTTTGTTATCACAAAACATGGGTACCATCTTATATTAAATGCCATAGTCACTGAGTTGACTCTTCATCCAAAGTACATTTGCACAAAATCCTGCAGCAGCCACATACTCAGCCTTAGCAAAAGAAATGACTACTGATTGTTGTTTCTTTGTAATCCAGCACACAAACTTTCCTCCAAGGAATTGACAAGATCCTGAGGTACTTTTTCTATCCATATTGCAGCCTGCATAATCAGAGTCAGTGTATCCATTGAGATCAGACCCTGAACATTTTGGGTAGTACAAACCAAGGTTTAGAGTACCCTTTAGGTATCTGATGATCCTTTTGACAACAGTGAGATGGGATTCTTTTGGGTCAGACTGATATCTTGCACACAGGCATACATCAAATTGTATATCAGGCCTTGAGGCAAGAAGATACATAAGTGACCCAATCATCCCTCTGTATAGGGTTTGACTCACTGGCTTACCAATGAAGTCAGGACCAAGATTATTTGGGGGAACCATAGGAGTCTTTGTTGAGGAGCAGTCAGTGAGCTCATACTTCTTTAGTAGGTTCCTAGTGTATTTTTCTTGACAAATGGATATGCCTTTGTCATTCTATTTGACTTGAAGCCCAAGAAAATAAGTTAGTTCACCCATCATGCTCATTTCAAATTTTTGGTCATCAGTTTTTCAAGCTGTTTGCAAAGTTTGTAACTTGTGGAGCCAAAGATGATGTCATCAACATATACTTAAACAAGGATGACATCACTTTTTGTTCTATATATGAACAGGATGTTGTCAATCTTTCCTCTGATAAACTTGTTTTGGATCAGGAAGGCTGAAAGAGTTTCATACCATACCCTGGAGGCTTGTTTTAGTCGATAAAGGGCCTTGTTAAGCTTGCAGACATGATTAGGAAATTCACTACTTTCAAAACCACGAGGTTGTTGCACATAAACATCTTCTTTAAGGTTACCATTCAGGAAGGCACTTTTTACATCCATTTGGTAAACCTTAAAGTTCATGTATGTTGCAAAGGCTAGAAATACCCTGATGGCTTCCATTCTAGCAACAGGTGCAAAGGTTTCCTCATAATCAATACCTTCTTGTTGATTATATCCTTTTGCAACAAGTCTTGCCTTGTTTTTGATGTCTGTACCACATTCACCAGTCTTGTTTTTGAAGACCCATTTCTTTCCTATGACATAAACACCCTGAGGGCATTCAACAAGGTTCATGACTTTATTTCTGTCAAAATTTTCCAATTCATCTCTCATTGCCTGAACCCAACTTTCATGTGTCAAGGCTTCTTTGACATTCTTAGGCTCTATGTCAAAGAGAAAGTCTACATAGAGACACATATTGGCAGAGGCTGCTTTGAGTTTAGCAGCCATGCTTCTGGTAAGTATGCCTTCAGTGGGCTCACCAATGATGTTCACAAGTTCAATTGTTTTGGACTTAGTCCAGCTATCCTGAGGTCTAGGGTAGGAGTTAGAACTTTTAGATACCTGATTTGATGGAGGAGTAGGTTCAATCACTGGAGCCTGAAGTACCTCAAGACTTTGATCTTCAATGACTTCAATGAGAACAATTTGATCTGAAGATTCCTGAACAATTGGTTCAGCGGATGTTGTCTCATTGGAGACTTGTTGAGTTTCTATGAATGCACTGATGGTTGGTTGAGGTAGATTGTGAAGAATGATGTAGTATGAGATATCTGCATCAGCTTGGTATTGAGTATAGGGATTATTCTCAAGGTGATACTCATCAGGAAGATATCTTGATGAGTGATCAATTCCAATTTCCTCAACTGAGGAGTTGGAGAACTTGATGGATTCAGTGCTCTCATCAACAATTATGCGATAGGTTTCCCCAGTTTGCTGTATCCTAGTGTTGAACACCCTAAAGGCTTTGGAGACAAGAGAGTATCCCAGAAGTATCCATCATCAGCTTTGGCATCAAATTTACCTAAGTGATCCTTGTGGTTATGAATAAACACAGGACACCCAAATACATGAAAGTAGCTAATGTCAGGGATCATTCCTTTGAATATCTCATAGGGGGTCTTATTGTGTCTTTTCATAATGATGGACCTATTTTGAGTATAGCAGGCTGTTCTAACTGCCTTAGTCCAAAAGTGTTTTGAAAGGACTGAGCCATTTAACATTGTCCTTGCTGCCTCAATGAGTGTCCCATTCTTCCTTTTAGCTACTCCATTTTGTTCAAGAGTATAAGGAGAAGAGAAGTTCTGAGAAATACCTTTCTCATCACAAAAACACTCAATGTCATGGTTCCTGAATTCAGTACCATTGTGAGTTCTAATCTGTTTAACTTTGACATCATTTTGATTTTCAATGTTCCTGACAAAGGACATGATTGTATCAGCTGCCTGACTCTTTTTGGTCAGGAATTAAGCCCAAGTGTATCTTGAGTATTCATCCACAATGACCAGAGTATATTTCTCGTGGTTAATAGACATTGAACTGACAGGTCCAAAGAGATCCATGTGGAGGAGGTGAAGGTAGCTTTTGATGGAGAAGGTTTTTTTAGTTTTGAATGATGCCCTGTGGTGTTTACCTTTCTCACAAGCAGAACATGGCTTGTCTTTGGTTTACACTAGGGATGGAAGGCCAAGAACTTTGTTCTATTTGGCCAGGTTGTTGATACTTTTGAAGCTTAGATGAGAGAGCCTTCTATGCCAAAGCAGTTGATTATTTCACTTGCCTTAGTAAAGAGACAAGTCCCATTTTGAGTAAGGGTTGACATGTCTAGAACATAAACATCATCCCTCCTGGGAGCAATCAACAAAACTTCCTTGTTGGCATTGAAGATGGTTCCTCTTTTGTCATCAAACTGAACTATGTATTTTGCATCACATACTTGACTCACACTAATAAGATTGTACTTGAGACCATTGACTTAAGCAATCTTGTAAAAACTATACCATTACAGTTTACTGAACCATAACCTTCAGTGGGACATGATGAATTATCACCAAATACAACTTTGGGTCCTTGTTCTTCTACATATTTGTGCAGATAATTCTTCACACCAGTCATACTCCTTGAGTATCCACTGTCTAGATGCCAAACATGAACCCTAGTATGTTTCTGCATAAATAGTAAACTGAGTTAGTTTTTCTTGTTTACCCACTTCCTGGTGGGCTTGACTTTCAAAGTCTTTTTGAATTTGGCCAATGAGTCATGGTCAGAGGTAGAGTGTTGATATGTGGGGATTACACCAAGCTTTACCTCTCGAGGGATCTTGAGAAGCTTACAACCCCCACCAGGCAGGGTACCTGATCGATGTAGTATAGTATAATGACAAGTACCGGGGGATTGATCGTTCAGCTAGGAATAGTGTCGCTAGGATTAGAAAACCTAAAGACTAGGTCTAGAGATGAGGGATGATTCTTTTTATATTTTTATGAAAGCAAGTAAAAATCAAGGTTTTGAAGGAGTTTGGCAGAATTAGTTGCTAGTCAACTAACCCAATACTAAGATGCAATCAAAATAAAATATTAAAAATGAAATTAAACTAAATTATACTAAAGTTGTGAGCAATATGTGGGAGAATTATGTTTACTTAGATTTCACTACTCCCTAGATATCTTTTACACGTTAATTACTTTTTATAGTTGCGTGGATGATGGATTGTATTCCTTAATACCATTCATGGGGTGGCGTACTTACTTCCCCAATCCTATGAGCGCCTACTTCACTCCTATGTCGAGCCGGCTAAGAAGCTCCTAACATGGGATCACTAGAATTTTCTCATGCATTAAATACAACCAATAAAACCTAGTACACATCGGTTCATGTTTCCTAAGACGTTCGAGCATGTTACACAATGGAGATCTGCCAGTTTTCTTAAGCCTAACATTGAAATCATTCATCCATTATAACCATAAACAAGTAATCAACACATAATTAACATCTAGGTTTCATTAGATCTAAGCAAACACAAGATAGATCTAGCCTAGCATGTTGGAATCAAGAAAAGCATAAGATATATTCAAACAACACATAGACATATTGAATGAATTAAGAGAAGACTTATCTCAATTGAACAAGAAAGGATTCAAGGGATGAAAACCCTTGAAAACACTGTAAAATATGACCTAGGGTTTACAAAGTTCAGCCCTAGTTTTCTCCACACAACGTCCGAATTGCTTCCTTTTCCATAATTCACTCCCAAAGTACCTAAAATCACAAAAGGAACGATTTAGGGCAATATTTGATCAAATAAATTCAATTCCGGGCTTAAATGACCCCCCAAAGGTGGTTCATTTTTTGCCTCATCATATACCCTTACACTTGAGATTTGCTTGTCCTCAAGCAAATGCGCTTTTATTCTAGTCAAAATACAAGTTAGGGGTCATTTAACACTAATATAAAAGTAATTACAACAAATAATCGTTCCACTAAAGACCAAAGACAAGCACGGAGGTCATACACTAGCACCTCACAAATAGTGTTTAGATACTCACATCTCTCGGGTGTAATAAAGTAATATCACAATATGGAAATGGAAAACATCTCTCACTACCTGTCATAGAAAAATAGATTACCATAGGCTTGGGAAAGGATCAAACCTCCACCACATGGCGTAAGCACCTAAGATAAACTATCAAAGAGGTCTTTTAAAAGGGTTGTAACGTTAGGTGTAGGGATATGGAATACACGGTTTTGTTGGATATAGGCAGTCTTTACTGGTGGCGAATTAACAATCTTGGATAATTACATGTACAATATGGCATTGCTAAGCCAAGACTAGACTCGACTTAAGCTAATAAATGAAAAATAACAAAAACATAAAATAAACGTAGAATGACAAGGATGGTAGTCCGTATGTTTTTTTTTCTTTTTTTTTTTTTTTTTTTTTTTTTTTGATTTTTTTGATTTTTTTTTTTTTTTTTTTGGCATACACTCTTACCCTACCATCCAAAATAATACATCATAGGGAATGAAAATTCTCCTTACACTTGAATCTTTACATACTTTACAAATAACAAATCTAATGACTCGAATCAAGATAATCAAAACACTTGGAGTACTTTTAAGATTAACGCACATACGGGGGTAATATATGATGTTCTTCCCCATTACTCCATAAAATAAGTACTTTACCCATGAGTCCCAATCGTCCCAAAACAATATGTACAAGGATATGACTCGACTTAGCAACCATGTAATCAATTAGATAATTAACTTAGGGTTTAACAAATAACAATAATGCACTAAAGATGAGTGCATACACGGAAGGCTAAGGCGATTTGGGTGTACATTTAAGTGGGGTGTAACAAATTCTTCCTTTAAGTAAAATGCTTAAAGTTAGAAACGAAAAGATAGGCTCGGAGGGGTGTACTAGGGGTTTCGTGTACTAAAAATGAGTACAACGCTAAGGTGTGGGAAAAATTAATTGACTTAACTAGCCAAGTAATATCACTTAAATGGTCAAGTAATTATGATACGGGTTTAACACAAGGGTGATCCTAATGCCTCTTATCATGTAGTAAATCCTACTACACGAATGTAGTCTCACCAGCGGTCTTGGGATGCATCACTAACACAAGTTCTAGAATCTAAATGCTACCGGTACACTCATAAGCACTAATAGTAAATGCTTTTCCTATCAAATCTAAAGGCGAACCTCACATATTTGGGTGGAAAATTTTTCTGAATGGTATGGTTTTGTGCTAGTCATACAATCTCCTATCCATGAGACGCTTGCTATGGCTAAAGTTTCAGTCCTAAATGTTGTAAAAAAATTTAAATTTGGAGCTAAAATTTCACTAACAAGTATTTCTCATAGTTTTATTACACATCTACCATCAAACAAACAAACTCAAGCGAAAGTGTATTTGTAAGGTATCATCATTTTACCCTCCCCTTACACTTAGGATGAACATTGTCCCCAATGTTCAAGTAAAGAATGTAAAAGTGAAATAAGTAAAACGAATGAAATCAAATACTCCCCTGATTTGCTCGGTATGGATAATAAGTTGGCCAGGTTAGATCTTCCTCCAAGAAAATGAACAATCAAAGCTTCCCTTCCAGAATATAAATCATCTTCTTGTCATACATAACCTGTAAAACCTGAGAAAACAGACAAGGCAACCTTGCATAAAATCGGCAGCAATCTACATATGCTAATAAATCCTAGAAAACAAAATAAGATATAATGCTTGTGGAATGATGTTTTCAGATTTCCTGGAGATTATAAAACTAATAATTCAACAAAAACTTTAAGACTCCGTCAGAAAAACAAAACTGGTAAAATTTCCAGATTTTTACACGTGATGCCGTCAAGAGTACACTCGTGACGCCGTCAGAAGTGACCTGCAAAAATTCTTATGTTAAGTTTCCGGAAAATTTCTGGAAAAACTTCGTCCTACTTCCTGGAAAATCCTGCAAAACTTCATTATGACTCGATACAAGCATTTGACTCTAACAAATACGAATATACATGTTCACTTAATATTGTGGAGAATCATGATCGGTTTTCTTTCTTTAAAAACATATTTGGGTTTCCCCTTACACTTATCTTTTGCAAAAATACCTTTGGGTGAAGTTAAGACTAGGCTAAACAACAAAGTAGAGTATTTTACTATTTTATTTTTGAAACATGATCTACCAACAATAAAAATAAAGCATGCATATGGAAGCAAATAACAAACAAACAAAATAAAAATCACACAAAACATGGGTTGCCTCCCAAGAAGCGCTTTTCTTTATTTACGAGTCTTGTAGCTAGACTCAAGGTCATGGGTTACTACGCGATACGGGTGAGTTCCTCATCCCTTGAGATGATGTACCCCATGTAGTTGTGATCATTACTATCGTGGTGGTAGTGCCTCAATCTGTCGATACTTGCAATCACCTCTCCTCCTACTTTACTTCTCAGGTTAGCCATCCCATCTTGGCTCATGCTCTCAATTGTGAAAGGCCCATACCACCAGGGACTCGGTTTATCAGGAGGTATCGTTATTTCCAAGTGTCTTAAGAGCACTAAGTTCCCTTCTTCGAATGGTACATGGCTTCTTGCTGGTCGACTGTGTTCGAACTCGACATGAACTTTATTTATTTTGCTTCTTTCATGTTTAGCCTCCTTGTAGCTTTTGATTCTTGCCTCCCATGCAAGTATTTTCTCTTGAATACGAATAGGCGACGTGTCAATGTTGTATTTGAGCTTTCTCAAACTCAAACTCTCGTGCTCATAACGCGGGGTCATGGGGAAGCTAATCTTTCTTTTTCCTGATTTAAGCTCAATTTTCCTACCTTCATACTTAATGACAGCCCTAGCGGTGGTGAGGAATTGTGCCCCAAGGATTAGTGGCATGCACCCATCTCCCTTATCATCGATGATCATAAAATCAACGGGGTACATGAATCTTGCGACATTAACTAACACATCTTCTGCGATTCCTAGGGGGTATACGTAAGAATGTCCAGCTAGTGACAACCTAACACGAGTGGGGGTTGGCATTTTTGACGTTAGTTGGGTGTAGATAGTTAGGGGCATAAGATTTACTTCCGATCCTTGGTCGGCGAAAGCACTAAGATATTTCAAGTCCCCGATGCTAGCCGGTATCTCAAAGTTCCCACATGCCATCTGCTTAGTAGCCACTTTTTGTACCAATAGTTTCTCAAACATTGTCCCCCCAGGTAACGTATCATACTCATCTTTTCCCCCTTCCTCATTCTCAGAACTTTGTTTGGAAGATTGGTTACGCCCGTCACCCTTTATCCAATTTGTTATAGTGTTTTTGTTTATATCATGTTTCAGGTAGTAACTTAGAGATTGGGATTTTGGTGGCTCTTCTACGGTTTGTTCAGTAGGGGTTCCTACCTTCTCATCATCCGTGTGGACAATTGTGATGGAATTAACAAATCGGGTAGTGGGGATGACGCTTTCTTTCGTTAGTAACATCCTTTCGGGGGTTCTCTGGTTGGCATACTCTTCCATCAGGCTCATCATCTCATTCATTTTCTCTTGCATCTCCTCTTTTTGCTTATAAACTGCTTCCTCGAATCTAGCGAGCCGATCTGAATGAGTTGCCATGTATTCTCTCATTCTAGCTTCAAACTCTGGGCTAAGTTTATCGGGAGGGGAATAAGGTGGGGCACAGTTTTGAAAAGTCTCGACATTCTCTCTAGAGGGTGACTCTGATAACGGCGTTGAAGTAATTTTCGAGACAGAATTGACAGTAGCCCGTTTAGGACTTAAGGGTCTCCTTTGCCTTTCCTCAAAATAGTCAACTTTTGACTCAAGTTTGCATAGGAGTTCATCAGAGATTTCGGTAGTCCCTCCAGGTGTCGAGATTGCGTTGTTGGCCGCTTTTATAGTATGATTAAATTCCCATATCTCTTGATTATCGGCGGCAAGCTCTTCAATAATTGCCCAAGATTCCTCGGCGTCCTTATCGCGTAACCCACCTCCCGCGGCCCTATCGATTGTGCGTTTAGTGTGATAGTCGACATGATCATAGAAAATTTGAACTAATAACCAAAGGTTTATACCTTGATGAGGGACTTTATGGAGGAGATCTTTAAAACGAGCCCATGATTCGTAGAAGGTTTCACCCTGATGTTGTTCAAACATCAAAATGTCATTGCTAAGCATCGCAGTCTTCCCCGGTGGAAAGAATTGGGCAAGGAAGCGAGTGGTGAGATCATCCCATGAGGTGATGGATCCCGCGGGTAGACATTCAAGCCATTGACTAGCTTGATCACGTAGAGAGAATTGGAATAGGTGTAATCGGGTTGACTCTCTAGTTGTAACATCAAGGTCTATAGAATCTACGATTTTAAGGAAGTCCTTGAGATGTTGGTTTGGATCTTCGGAACGAAGTCCATGGAATGCACATCCGCTTTGCACCAACCGGATGGTGTCAGATCGCAAGGGGGTCACATTGGCTCCTTAGGTGAGCTCAATGGTGTTTCGGTAGCCTTGGTGGCTAGGTCAGGAATACTCTCCTAAGGTTTGGGGCCTAAGAGGTTGGTTGGCTAGTGGTGGGTTTTGTTGTGGTGGGATGACGGGTTCAAAGATGTTCCCATCGTCCATGATGTCGGGTGGTGAAGAGTTACGAACAAAAACACGAAGAAATAAGATAGACTAAAGAGAACCTAAAAAATAAAAATAAAATCTTACTAGAAAGGAATCTAGCAAGTAGACCTAATAAAAAGAGATTCTAACCTAGACAATAACTATTCCCCGGGCTGCGGCGCCAAAAACTTGATACGTGGGGATTGCACCAAGCTTTACCTCTTGAGGGATCTCGAAAAGCTTACAACCCCCACCAGGCAGTGTACCTGATCGATGTAGTATAGTATAATGACAAGTACCGGGGGATTGATCGTTCAGCTAGGAATAGTGTCGCTAGGATTAGAAAACCTAAAGACTTGGTCTAGAGATGAGGGATGATTCTTTTTATATTTTTATATTTTTATAAAAGCAAGTAAAAATCTCGGTTTTGTAGAAGTTTGGCGGAATTAGTTGCTAGTCAACTAACCCAATACTAAGATGCAATCAAAATAAAATACTAAAAATGAAATTAAACTAAATTATACTAAAGTTGTGAGCAATATGTGGGAGAATTGTGTTTACTTAGATTTCACTACTCCCTAGATATCTTTTACATGTTAATTACTTGTTATAGTTGCGTGGATGACGGATTGTATTCCTTAATACCATTCATGGGGTGGCGTACTTACTTCCCCAACCTATGAGCGCCTACTTCACTCCTATGTCGAGCCGGCTAAGAAGCTCCTAACATGGGATCACTAGAATTTGCTCATGCATTAAATACAACCAATAAAACCTAGTACACATCGGTTCATGTTTTCTAAGACGTTCAAGCATGTTACACAATAGAGATCTGCCAGTTTTCTTAAGCCTAACATTGAAATCATTCATCCATTACAACCATAAACAAGTAATCAACACATAATTAGCATCTAGGTTTCATTAGATCTAAGCAAACACAAGATAGATCTAGCCTAGCATGTTGGAATCAAGACAAGCATAAGATATATTCAAACAACACATAGACATATTGAATGAATTAAGAGAAGACTTATCTCAATTGAACATGAAAGGATTCAAGGGATGAAAACCCTTGAAAACACTGTAAAATATGACCTAGGGTTTACAAAGTTCGGCCCTAGTTTTCTCCACACAAGTTCCTCTCCTTTAAATGAAAAATAGAAAACTATATATAGAGTTTGATAGGTGACGGCGTCAAGAACAAATGTCTGACACCTCATCTCGCCGCCAAATAGTTTCTCGGACTGCCTAGATCTGGGTCTGACGCCGTCATGTATTCCCCTTGTGCAGGCCGTCACCAAATTAACTCTTGACGCCCTTGTTGTGACGCCTTCAGGTTTGCACTAGGTCGTCATGGATTTTACTCTTGACCCCGTCAGGATCTTCCTCTTGACGCCGTCAGGTACTGTTCTCAGCTTGGAAAATTAAGTCTTTGCCGTTTTCTTCACTTTTATGCTCCAAAAACGTCCGAATTGCTTTCTTTTCTAGAATTCACTCCCAAAGTACCAAAAATCACAAAAGGAACGATTTAGGGCAATATTTGATCAAATAAATTCAATTCCGGGCTTAAATGACCCCCTAAAAGTGGTTCATTTTTTGCCTCATCAAGTGTACTGAGCTTCCACAAGTTTTACACTTAGAAGTTGATGAAGACTCAGCAGACTGAGGAGTATTTCCTCTCCTGGCCTAAATAACCTTGTCATGTCCTGAATCATCATGGGAGGGATCACCACATATGTTGCAGCATAGGGACATTATACAATCATCAGGGAGATGATCATTGAATCCATAGTGAGGACATGGCAAGAAAGGCTTAGCCTTTAGTTTTTGTTTGGAAGGAAAGAGATACTGATAGTTTTGAGTTTTGTAGAGCATGTGTGCATTCAGGGATGCAAGGTGTGACTTGTGATCAGAGGTCCTGTGGTCCTCTTGTTTGCATGTCATACAAAACAGAATCCTGTAGCAATTATCAGTGTTGTGATTTGTGAGGCTGCATCGTTTACATCTATGTTGGGGTTTGGATGAGGATCTTGGTTTGGAAGTACTTAAGGAAGCTGATGGTTGTTGTTTAGATTTTGTCCCTGAAGATTTTTCACTGGACTCTATCTTTTCACTCAACTTCCTGAAAAGTTCAGCTAATTGGTCACATTTTGAATCAGTGTTGTCAGGTATCACATTAGTGGAGACTGAGGGTATACGAGTTTCAGTAGAAACTGGGTTAGGTCTCTTCAGGATAGTGCTCCCTAAACCTGATTTCTCCTTGGGGGAAGGTGGTTGATAGATTGATGGAGTAAGGTCTGAACAAGGTATGGCTCCCTAAAGTTGCTTCAGTGGTGGGAGAGGTGATTGGGAATCTGACTTAGGCTCAGTGTGATTGGGCTCATCAATGACTCCTAACATGGTTTTGATAGCCTGACTTTCAGGTTCCAAAATTTTCCTAGTGTTGAAGTTTGGTAGATTACTGTCAGGATCGACTCTAACGATCCAGTCACTGGATTTTGGATCCATCTATTTACTAAAAGTTATGCCAGCAGGCAAGAAGGATTTTTCTCTATGACTCGCACCAGATGATTCAGTAAGTTGGTCATCTCCCAGTACAGTTTTCTTTGTACTAGGTGTAAGACTAACTGAATCCAAAACTCTGGGATTTTTTTGAGTCCACTTATATATAACAGCCATTTCAATCTTAAGTTCTTCCTGAAGAGCATGATTTTGTTTTACAAGTTCATAATTTTTAATTTGAAGTGTGATGTTTTCAAGTTTGGCTTGTTTTAAAGCAAGAAGTTCATCTCTACACTGATTTAACTCAAAACTCAATTTGTTATATTTTGAAAACAAATTTAATCTCTGCTCTTCAACATACTTAAAATCAACATTTATATAATCTAAGTAAGATTTCCAATCAGAATCATCTTCCATAGAAAGTAAGATGTTTACCTTTCTCATGGTGATGCTCACCCACTCTCCATTCCTTGCCTGACTCTTTTCCACAGCCAGCTTGTTGTCTTCTGAGAGTGCCATCAGGGCACTGGCATGAACTTCTTCATCCTCAGAGGACACTCCTTCCTCGTCCCAATCAAAGGTTTCAGCTACAAGTCCCTTGGTTTTCTGATGAGAAGTGATGAGTGTGTAAATACTCATCATTTTTGTCTTATCTGAACTGCAAAAACATTTAAAGACACTCAGAAATGCATCAAAATACAGAAAATATCCCAGGATTGTGTTTTATATGCTTCAGATGCAAAATGATTGAAAACAGATGAAAAACGAACAAAGTTTGCATAATTGACAGTTTCAGTCCCTCAACTTTCAAAACTTGACAAAATCAGTCCCTGAGCATTTGTTTTGGAAGAAAAGTCAACCAAAGTCCTTTAAAAGTCAAAAGTTATAAAAAATGGTCCTTGGGTGAAAAGTTTCAAAAATTTACAAGTTTGGTCCCTCAACTTTCACATTTGGCAGAAATAGTCCCTGGGTGTAAATTTTGGAGAATATTCAACAAGGGTCCATTGGTTATTGAGACTTGGCAAGAATGACCCCTTGGAATACTTTTGAAAACTTACACATCAGGTCCCTCGAGTTTCGGCTTATTACACTTTTGGTCCTTGTGTTACTAGTTACTACAACCAAACGGACCTTATGTTATATCATAAACCATATCCAAAAATCCAGTCCAAACAAAACATAAGCCCAAACCAACCTAAGCCCAATCCACTAATAATATTTACTCCACCCCGTTTTATTTATTCCCCCAGTCAAACCCCACTTTGACCATCTCTATCCACCTCCCAACTTGCCTGCAAAACTCATCCAACACTCAAACTCCCCATCCCTTGTTCCCCTTCCAACTACAACATCTAAGAAACAATAAATACTCCTTAATCCACTCCAAGTAGCCTTAACTGCCATTTGGACAATTTTTGCGCCAAAAACCAAATAAACGGCCAAGATCGATTTTGGTAACCCAATGGCCCTAAAGAGAAGTGGGAAAGTGCTATGGGTGCATTTTGAAGAATATAAAAGAGGAAAGAAGCAGAGAAAGCTAGAGAGTAGTTAACAGTAGTTAATGTAGTTTTTAGATTATTTTTCACTTATGTAAAACTAATGTAATTTTACATTCTTAGTAGTAATCTTAGATTGTAATTGGTTATCTTTAAGTCAATGCATGTTTTCATTCTCTAAATTCAAGTTAATTGCCATTTTCAGTTTTCATGAAAATTCAAAGTTTATAGCAAAATTCTCATTTATGCTCATTTGGTGTTCTAAACCTGATCATAAGCTCACTTAAGCACACAAATAAGTTTTTTAAAAGTTTCCAAAGCATTCAAAGCAGTTTAATTTAAAATACTAGAAAATCATAAAAAAATAGTGTAAAAATAAAAAGCAAAAAAGAATGAGGAAGAAGGTTTGAAGCAGGGTAGACTTTGGATATTCATGGTTTAGAACCTCATGGGAGGCTTAGGATAGTGTATTTGGTTCATCAGTTCACTGTTATGTACACTTACAGCCCTTTTGTAAGCATTTTTCTCCAAATCTTTGTTTTGTACTGTTTATACCCTTAATATCTGATTATTTCTGTCTCTTTATGCTTATCAGGTGTACTTAAGTTAGAATGTAGCTTAATATTGTTTATTAGCTTATTAGACTTCATTGTGGTTAACCTCTTAATGCAGCTGCCCAAATTAGTACAATAGAGAAAGTTTGGTATTTGTGGTTCAAGCTCAGGTTTCTTTGCTTATTTAAGTGTTCCTAACCAATCTAAGTCCTTGGAAATCTGTTTTGTAGCTTAAATACACCATTTGCTTCATAAATATTCAAAACAGCTTCAATATAGGGGTGTTTGGCACAACATCATTCACTGTGTTCCAGTGATATTGTTTTGTTGCAAGTGGTTAGATCATGTTGCATTAGGTCCTTATAGGTCATTCTTACCAAAAAATCAATAGTCTTTTTATAAAAAAGTCAAAATAATCTTTTGCTTTTTACTTATGCATACTGTTAGGATTTTTAGATAGTATAATTCATCATCTAGGAGCATTAGTTGTTAACATAGCATAATTAAGTCATATTTTAGCTTAAAACATCATATGTAGTCAATTTAGACATATTTAAATCCATTAAAGTCAACCTTAGAGTTCATCATAAAAAGTCAAAAGTTGCATGTTCTCAGTTTTTCCAAATCTTGTAGGATTTTTCATGAATTTTGTGTTTGGAATTAGGCTTTGAGATTTTCACAAGTTGACATCTACCAGCTGAACTTTAGGAATCAACCAACCGATTATTTTTAGCATTTTTCTTTCAGGCTTATTTGCTAGCTTAATTCAGGCTGCAGGGTAGGTGCATGCTCTGCACCACAATACTCTGTCTCACTCACCCAAGTTCAAGCCCTCCCCTAGGGCTTATTAGTGGGGCCAAGTGTATGATTCTTGGCTTATTAGAAAGACCTCCTGTCTATCTTGAGGGTTCAAGTTTAATTTTAGACTCCTAACCCCCCCCCCCTAGTGGACCCCACATTGGCCTACAGGTAGCCCTTTTGGCCTGTGTTGGTAATCATGATTTGGAAGTGCTTATTCCTAGTTTTTAGCTTATCAATTGTGCTTATCTCTTTTTGTTTGCTCATTTCAAGTTGGTCTCTGTCTGATTTACCTTTGTGATATCATTTGTAGACTCTTGTATAGCTTTTTCAAACAATCATAAGTCCTAATAAGCTTGAACAATCAAATCTGTTAAGCACTTGTGCTTTTCAAGTGCTTATGTTTTATCCACAGCCAAAGTCTCTTCATTAAAGTTTATTATTTTAAGTATTTCAGTAGTTTTGTAAAAAGAAATTCCAGAAAAGACAAAATTTAATAAAGTGATAGATTCTATTTAAGCTTTTTAGCTTATTTTCAGCTTTTTCCAAAAGCAAACCTCATTTTTATAATTTTCCTAGGTTCCTGTACTTATAAAATAATTTTAGAAAAAGTTTCATATTTTTCAATGTTCATTTGCTATTTTTCTTAATTTAAATTAGTTTAAATTAATTAATAATTAGTTTTTAATTAGTAATAATTATTAAAAAAGTTTTAAAAATATATTTTCTATTTTAAAATTATTTTTATATTATTTTAGATTTTTCCAAATTTAAATTTAATTTTTCTAAGTAAAAATCCTAATTATTTGTATTTTAGTGTAATTTAAATAATTAAAAAGTAATTAGAAATTATTAATTAATTAATAATAATTAATTAAATAGTGTAAAATTTATTTTTCTTTTTCCTAAAATTTTCTTATATAATTAGGATTGTAAAAATATAATTTTGATATCCGTAGGTATTTTATTTCTTAAAACTCGCGTTTTATTTCGTATGTTTACGTAAATTTAAATCAAACGTACGCGTTTTTAGGTTTTACACGTTTTTGGGTTATCTGATTTCATGATCTTGTTAATATAGCTTATTTAAGCTATTTCCTTTCAAAATCCCTTAGTCTAATCAATCACAACCCTTTTCTGTCCAAATTCACCCGATCACAAACCCGTTTTGATACCATCACACCTCGTCGGGACATAACGACCTGGGGAAACACTGTACTTCCATGGAGAATCGGCACAAGCAGTTTGACCATATTGACCATTGATGAGGCAAAAAGTGAACCGCTTTTAAGGGGTCATTTAAGCCCGGATTCGTGTTTATTTGATCAAATATTGCCCTAAATCGTTCCTTTTGTCATTTTAGGTACTTTTGGAGAGAAATCTGGAAAAGGAAGCATTTTGGACGTTTTTGGAGCATATAAGTGAAGAAAACGGCAAAGTCTCAATTTTCCTTGCTGGAACAGTACCTGACGGCGTCAAGTCTCTCCATATGACGGCGTCAAGAGTTACAAAAGAGGTGCATGTGGAAAATACACGTGGCGATCCAGAGAGTTTTTGTGCATTGGAGATGATGGCATCACCCAAGGCCATCATGGTCCAAGTATTAGTGATGGCCCAGAAGAAAATCACACATGACGGCGTCACAAGTAGATATAGGCAATACGATTTCATTATGGCGGCGAGTTGACGGCGTCACAACTTAATACATGACGCCGTCACCCTGTAAATTATATATATAGTTTTCCAAATTTCATTCATTGTGTGTGCAACTTTGAGGGAAAAACCCTAGGTCGAATTTTCCAGCTTCTTCAAGGGTTTCAACCCTTTGAATCTTTCATGTTCAATTAAAGATAAGTACTCTTTCAAGTCATTCAATATGTCTATGTGTTGTTTGATTATATCTTACGCTTGTCTTCTATTTAACATGTTAGGCTAGATTTCCTTTGTGTTTGCTTAGATGTAGTGAAACCTAGATGTTGATTATGGGTTGATTGTTTGTTTATAGTTGTTACGGATGATTGTATTCGATGTTAGGCTTAAGAAAACTGGCAGACTTCCATTGGTAACTTGCTTGAACGTCTTAAGAAACATGATCGGAGGTGTACTATGATTTTTGGTTGTATTTAATGCATAGGAGAATTCTAATGATCCCATGTTAGGAGCTTCTAATGGCTCGACATAAGAGTGAAGTTGGATCCTATAGAGTTAGGGAATATTGTACACGGCCCTACGGCTAGTATTAAGGAATATGACCCGTCATCCATGCAATTGTAACAAGCTATCAACCTGTAAAAGATATCTAGGGAGTAATGAAATCTAAGTAAACACAACTTCCCTCATTATTGTTACACCACATTAGTATAATAGTTTTGTTTTCATTTATTTTATTTTATTTTGATTGCATTTTAGATAAATTAGGTTATTTGGCTAGCAACTAATTCCGCCCACTCTTCCAAAACCCGAGATTTTACTTGCTTTTATAAAATATAAAAATACAAAAAGAATCATCACTCACCTCTAGACCTAGTTTATTAGACTTTCTAATCCTAGCGACACTATTCCTGAGTTGAACGATCAATTCCCCGGTACTTGTCACTATACTATACTACAACGATCAGGTACACTGCTTGGTGGGGGTTGTAAGCTTCTCAAGATCCCTTGAGAGGTAAAACCTGTTGCGAGGGTGCGATCCCCAAGTATCAAGTTTTTGGCGCCGTAGCCCGGGGAATAGTTATTGTCTAGGTTTGGATTTCTTTTTATTAGGTCTACTTGCTAGATTCCTTTCTAATAAGATTTTATTTTTATTTTTAGGATTTCTTTAGTCTATCTCATTTCTTCGTGTCCTTGTTCGTAACCTTTACGATCCGACATCATGGAAGGTGGTAACATCTTTGAACCCATCAACCCACTACAACAAAACCACCCACAAAACCCACCACTACCAAACCCACCTCATAGGCCCCGAACTTTAGGAGAGTATTCCCGTCCTAGCCACTAAGGCTATCGAAACACTATTGAGCTCACTCAAGGAGCCAATGTGTCCCCTTTGCGATCCGACACCATCCGGTTGGTGCAAAGCGGATGTGCATTCCATGGACTTCGTTCCGAAGATCCTAATCAACATCTCAAGGATTTCCTTAAAATTGTAGATTCTATAGATCTTGATGTTACAATTCTCTCTACGTGATCAAGCTAGTCAATGGCTTGAACGTTTACCCGCGAGATCCATCACCTCATGGGATGATCTCACCACTCGTTTCCTTGCTCAATTTTTCCCACCAGGGAGAACTACCAAGCTTAGAAATGATATCTTAATGTTCCAACAACGTCAAGGTGAAACTCTATATGAAGCATGGACTCGTTTCAAGGACTTACTCCAAAAAGTCCCTCATTATGGCATAGATCTTTGGCTCCAAGTCCAAATCTTCTATGACCATATCGACCTCTCCACAAGGCGAACCATTGACCAATCGGCCGGTGGCAAGCTACGTGATCTAAGTGCGGAAGAATCATGGGAACTCATAGAAGACCTTGCTCTCTATGACAACGAAAGTTGGAATGATCCCCATGATTTGAACAAAATGGTCAAGGCAATATCTTTGCCTTCGAACAATTCTAGCACTCCCGACCGTAGGATCATGGAACTTGAGGACCAAGACAAGTTTCTCATGAAATCTTACGAAGCTCCTAAGCCTTCAAGCCAAATGAACAAAATCACCTCTTCGTGTAAGTTGTGTAGTGGCCCTCATGAAACTCATAACTGCATGGAACTTCCAAAGCATGCTTTTAAGGAATTCACATCGTCACGCGCTGATAAAACAAAGAATAGAGAGCTCGCTACTAATCAAGGTCCTTGAAACTTTGGTGAGGCCTATGATGCATGGAAAGATAAGCCAAATTTCAGAGGATGCCAAACTCGGAGCGTATCCTTCGATGATTCTCCTCCACTCGAATGGTCCGAGCATTTTTCACCTCAGAACACTCCTAAGCAAAGCTATGAAGATGCCTTGCGAAAGTTCATTCTCTCTCAAGAATTACAGCTTTCCACACTCGAGACCCGATTTAGACAACAGCAGGCCGATATGAATGACAAGATTTGTAATCTGTTTACCGCTATTAAAGAATACACTATTAGTAAACCGATTCAGGCTGAAGAAGTCAAATCTGTCACCATCATGGATCAACCAACCTCTCCTGTGAAAATAAAAAGTCCTAGTAAACTCTTTAAACATCTGTCACCTAGGAAGGACACTAGGGACACTAGTATCAGAATCCAAATTAAGGACCCCTCATCATCCAAACAAGTCCACTTTGTCAACGTTGTCACCATTAAGCCAATAGATAAGAATATAGAAGAAAGTGACAAGGATGAAGTTGGAATAGGAACCGGGACTAGGGATGAGATTAAGGAAGAAAAGTTAGATGAAGTAGAAAACATAGAAGAATACTTTGATAAGTTACCCACCAAGGAAGAACGGGAATATCACAAGGATTTATTCGATGATCTCGAGACTCCATACATCCTTGGTTCACCCCTTATTAAAGTAGGTGATCCCACTAACATCAACATACCATGCAACATTGGGCATATGCATGTGTGGAAAGCTTATATCGATCTTAGGTCTCCTATAAACATCATGACTAGGATCTATTATAATTGGGTAATGAAGAAACAACTTGGATATAGGATGATGCCTAACATGAATTGGATGAGCAACTTTGTAGGAAGAGGAAAGGATTGCATGTCTTTGTAGGAAACTTCACTTACGTTACCGACTTTGTGATTGTAGAGGATATTCGTCCGGTAATAGATGGTTGCTTAAGTCAAGTAGTGTTCGGAAAACCGTTTGTTGAGTCCTCTAAGATGAGTTATGACCCGTCCCTAGGGATAGTTAGATTAAAGGAAGAGAACAATGAGATTGCTTACCAAATGCCCTATAAGATTGAATAATACCGCCTTCTATCAAACATAGAAAAGGAACACAAGCAAGCGGTTTATTATAGGAATGATGAGGATAGACGTAGAGGAGTAGATTATGTCATGAATAGAATACTTGGTTTCTACAAGGAATGTTTGCAACTAGGTCCGGAATACAAAACTAAGATTGGAGATGACCTAGAGAATGAGACCAACGATGAGGTCACGTAATAGCCCATGACCTTGAGTCTAGCTACAAGACTCGTAAATAAAGAAAAGCCCTTCTTGGGAGGCAACCCATGTTTTGTGTGATTTTTATTTTGTTTGTTTGTTATTTGCTTCCATATGCATGCTTTATTTTTATTGTTGGTAGATCATGTTTCAAAAATAAAATAGTAAAATACTCTACTTTGTTGTTTAGCCTAGTCTTAACTTCACCCAAAGGTATTTTTGCAAAAGATAAGTGTAAGGGGAAACCCCAAATATGTTTTTAAAGAAAGAAAACCGATCATGATTCTCCACAATATTAAGTGAACATGTATATTCGTATTTGTTAGAGTCAAATGCTTGTATCGATTCATAATGAAGTTTTGCAGGATTTTCCAGGAAGTAGGACGAAGTTTTTCCAGAAATTTTCCGGAAACTTAACATAAGAATTTCTGCAAGTCACTTCTGACGGCGTCACGAGTTTACTCTTGACGGCATCACGTGTAAAAATCTGGAAATTTTACCAGTTTTGTTTTTCTGACGGAGTCTTAAAGTTTTTGTTGAATTATTAGTTTTATAATCTCCAGGAAATCTGAAAACATCATTCCACAAGCATTATATCTTATTTTGTTTTCTAGGATTTATTAGCATATGTAGATTGCTGCCGATTTTATGCAAGGTTGCCTTGTTTGTTTTCTCAGGTTTTACAGGTTATGTGTGACAAGAAAATGATTTATATTCTGGAAGGGAAGCTTTGATTGTTCATTTTCTTGGAGGAAGATCTAACCTGGCCAACTTATTATCCATACCGAGCGAATCAGGGGAGTATTTGATTTCATTCGTTTTACTTATTTCACTTTTACATTCTTTACTTGAACATTGGGGACAATGTTCATCCTAAGTGTAAGGGGAAGGTAAAATGATGATACCTTACAAATACACTTTCGCTTGAGTTTGTTTGTTTGATGGTAGATGTGTAATAAAACTATGAGAAATACTTGTTAGTGAAATTTTAGCTCCAAATTTAATTTTTTTTACAACATTTAGGACTGAAACTTTAGCCATAGCAAGCGTCTCATGGATAGGAGATTGTATGACTAGCACAAAACCATACCATTCAGAAAAATTTTCCACCCAAATATGTGAGGTTCGCCTTTAGATTCGATAGGAAAAGCATTTACTATTAGTGCTTATGAGTGTACCGGTAGCATTTAGATTCTAGAACTTGCGTTAGTGATGCATCCCAAGACCGCTGGTGAGACTACATTCGTGTAGTAGGATTTACTACATGATAAGAGGCATTAGGATCACCCTTGTGTTAAACCCGTATCATAATTACTTGACCATTTAAGTGATATTACTTGGCTAGTTAAGTCAATTAATTTTTCCCACACCTTAGCGTTGTACTCATTTTTAGTACACGAAACCCCTAGTACACCCCTCCGAGCCTATCTTTTCGTTTCTAACTTTAAGCATTTTACTTAAAGGAAGAATTTGTTACACCCCACTTAAATGTACACCCAAATCGCCTTAGCCTTCCGTGTATGCACTCATCTTTAGTGCATTATTGTTATTTGTTAAACCCTAAGTTAATTATCTAATTGATTACATGGTTAGAATACTTGGTTTCTACAAGGAATGTTTGCAACTAGGTCCGGAATACAAAACTAAGATTGGAGATGACCTAGAGAATGAGACCAACGATGAGGTCACGTAATAGCCCATGACCTTGAGTCTAGCTACAAGACTCGTAAATAAAGAAAAGCCCTTCTTGGGAGGCAACCCATGTTTTGTGTGATTTTTATTTATTTGATTGTTATTTGCTTCCGTATGCATGTTTTATTTTTATTGTTGGTAGATCATGTTTCAAACTAAATTGTGAAAATGCTTTATTTTGTTGTTTAACTTCATCTTAACTTCATATAAAGGTATTTTGCAAAAGCTAAGTATAAGGGGAAGCCCCAAATTTGTTTCTAAGAACGAAATTGATCATGATTCGCTACAATAATAAATTAACATGTGTATTAGTATTTGTTAGAGTCAAATGCTTGTATCGAGTCATAATGATGTTTTGCAGGATTTTCCAGGAAGTAGGACATAAGTTTTTCTAGAAATTTCCCGGAAACTTAACATAAAGATTTCTGCAGGTCACTTCTGATGGCGTCAGGAATTAACGCCTGACGGCGTCATGTGTAAAATTCTAGAAATTTTGTGAGTTTTGTTTTTCTAACGGAGTCTTAAAGTTTTTGTTAATTCTTTAGTTTTATAAACTCCAGGAAATCTGCAAACATTCATTCCACAAGCATTATATCTTAATTTGTTTTCTAGGATTTGTTAGTATATATAGATTGCCGCCGATTTTACGCGAGGTTGCCTTGATTGTTTTCTCAGGTTTAACAGGTTATATATGACAAGAAGATGATTTATTTTTCTGGAAGGGAAGCTTTGAATGTTCATTTTCTTGGAGGAAGATCTAACCTTGTTGACACATTATCCACACCGAACGAATCAGGGGAGTATTTGTTTTCATTCTTTCACCTGTTTTACTTTTACATCCTTTAATTGAACATTTGGGACAATGTTCATCCTAAGTGTAAGGGGAGGGTAAATGATGATACCTTATAGGATACAATTGCACTTGAGTTTGTTTGTTTGATGGTAGGTGTGTAATAAAACTAAGAGAAATACTTGTTAGTGTAATTTTAGCGCCAAATTTAATTTTTTTTACAACATTTAGGAGTGAAACTTTAGCCTTAGCAAGCGTCTCATGGATAGGAGTTGTATGGCTAGCACAAAACCGTATCATTCAAAAAAAATTTCCACCCAAATATGTGAGGTTTGCCTTTAGATTTGATAGGAAAAGCATTCACTATTAGTGCTTATGAGTGTACCGGTAGCATTTAGATTCTAGAACTTGCGTTAGTGATGCATCCCGAGACCGCTAGTGAGACTACATTCGTGTAGTAGGATTTACTACATGATAAGAGGCATTAGGATCACCCTTGAATTTAAACCCGTATCATAATTACTTGACCATTTAAGTCATATTACTTGACTAGTAAAGTCAATTAATTTTTCCCACACCTTAGCGTTGTACTCATTTTTAGAACACGAAGCCCCTAGTACACCCCTCTGAGCCTATCTTTTCGTTTCTAACTTTAAGAATTTTACTTAAAGGAAGAATTTGTTACAACCCACCCAAATGTGCAACCAAATCACCTTAGCCTTCCGTGTATGCACTCATCTTTAGTGCATTGTTGTTATTTGTTTAAACCCTTAGTTAATTATCTAATTGATTACATGGTTGCTAAGTCGAGTCATTTCTTGTACATATTGTTTTGGGACGATTGGGACTCATGGGTAAAGTACTTGTGTTTCGGAGTAATGGGGAAGAACATCAAATTATTACCCCCATATGTGCGTTAAACTTAAAAGTACTCCAAGTGTTTTGATTATCTTGATTCGAGTCATTAGATTAGTTTATTGTAAAGTATGTAAAAATTCAAGTGTAAGGGGAATGTACATTCCCTATGATGTATTATTTTTGATGGTAGGGTAAGAGTGTATGCAAAAAAAAAAAAAAAAAAAAAAAAAAAAAAAAAGAAAAAAAAAATCGAGAAAATCAAGAAAAAGAAAAAAAATAGAACAAGAAAAGAAAAAAAAAACATACAGACTACCATCCCGTTTCATTCTATGTTTATTTTATGTTTTTGTTATTTTTGATTCATTAGCTTAAGTCGAGTCTAGTCTTGGCTTAGCAACGCCATATTGTACATGTAATTAACCAAGATAATTAACTCGCCACTAGTAAATATTGCCTTTATCCAACAAAACCGTGTATTCCATATCCCTACACCTAAAGTTATAATCCTTTAAAAGACCTATTTGATAGTTTAACCTAGCTGCTTACGCTAAGTAGTGGAGGTTTGATCTTTTCCCAAGCCTATGGTGATCTATTTGTTATGACAGGTAGTGAGAGATGTTTTCCATTTCCTTATTGTGATATATACTTTATTACACCCGAGAGATGTGAGTATCTAAACACTATTTGTGAGGTGCTAGTATATATGACCTCCGTGCTTGTCTTTGGTTTTTAGTGGAACGATTATTTGTTGTAATTACATTTATATTAGTGTTAAATGACCCCTAACTTGTATTTTGATTAGAATAAAAGCGCATTTGCTTGAGGACAAGAAAATCTCAAGTGTAAGGGTATTTGATGAGGCAAAAAGTGAACCGCTTTTAAGGGGTCATTTAAGCCCAGATTCGTGATTATTTGATCAAATATTGCCCTAAATCGTTCCTTTTGTCATTTTAGGTACTTTTAGAGAGAAATCTAGAAAATGAAGCATTTTAGACGTTTTTGGAGCATAAAAGTGAAGAAAACGGCAAAGTCTCAATTTTCCTTGCTGGAACAGTACCTGACAGCGTCAAGTCTCTCCACATGACGGGGTCAAGAGTTACAAAAGAGGTGGATGTGGAAAATACACGTGATGATCCAGAGAGTTTTTGTGCATTGGAGATGACGGCGTCACCCAAGGCCGTCATGGTCCAAGTATTAGTGACGGCCCAGAAGAAAATCACACATGACGGCGTCACAAGTAGATCTAGGCAATACGATTTCATTATGGCGGCGAGTTGACGGCGTCACAACTTAATACATGACGCCGTCACCCTGTAAAATTTATATATAGTTTTCCAAATTTCATTCATTGTGTGTGCAACTTTGAGGGAAAAACCCTAGGTCGAATTTTCCAGCTTCTTCAAGGGTTTCAACCCTTTGAATCTTTCATGTTCAATTAAAGATAAGTACTCTTTCAAGTCATTCAATATGTCTATGTGTTGTTTGATTATATCTTACGCTTGTCTTCTATTTAACATGTTAGGCTAGATTTCCTTTATGTTTGCTTAGATGTAGTGAAACCTAGATGTTGATTATGGGTTGATTGTTTGTTTATAATTGTTATGGATGATTGTATTCGATGTTAGGCTTAAGAAAACTGACAGACTTCCATTGGTAACTTGCTTGAACGTCTTAAGAAACATGATCGGAGGTGTACTATGATTTTTGGTTGTATTTAATGCGTAGGAGAATTCTAATGATCCCATGTTAGGAGCTTCTAACGGCTCGACATAGGAGTGAAGTAGGATCCTATAGAGTTAGGGAATATTGTACACGGCCCTACGGCTAGTATTAAGGAATATGACATGTCATCCATGCAATTGTAACAAGCTATCAACCTGTAAAAGATATCTAGGGAGTAATGAAATCTAAGTAAACACAACTTCCCTCATTATTGTTACACCACATTAGTATAATAGTTTTGTTTTCATTTCTTTTATTTTATTTTGATTGCATCTTAGATAAATTGGCTTAGTTGGCTAGCAACTAATTCCGCCCACTCTTCCAAAACCCGAGATTTACTTACTTTTATAAAATATAAAAATACAAAAAGAATCATCCCTCACCTCTAGACCTAGTTTATTAGACTTTCTAATCCTAGCGACACTATTCCTGAGTTGAACGATCAATTCCCCGGTACTTGTCACTATACTATACTACAACGATCAGGTACACTGCCTGGTGGGGGTTGTAAGCTTCTCAAGATCCCTTGAGAGGTAAAACATGTTGCCAGGGTGCGATCCCCACGTATCAACCACGTCCGTGGTTGACTTTGGTTGACCGTTTGGAGCCGATCAAGAAGGTTTGGGAACTTGTGGTGACTGAGAGAGACACAGGGAGCTGACTCAAGAAGAGCAAGTTTGGCCTTGGCCTTTCTATTTTTGGCTTCAAAATCTTTTTGAGGAAAATTTTCAGACGTGTTTTGAAAAGACTGACTAGATTGAAGCATTTTTTGTTGGAACTTGCTGGTTCTTGAGAAAGAGTTGTTTACTGAGAATTTATAAGATGGTTCTGAGGTTGTTTTAGAGAAGCAGTTTTTTGCAAAATGACCTTTTTTACCACACTTGAAACATTTAGAGTTGTCATTTGCTTTCATATTTGAAATTTTTTTGTTTCTTTTAATAAATCTTTTTGAGTTTGCAAGAAGTGCCCTATCATGAAATCCAATTTGTAAATCATTCAGGTACTCCTCACTTGTTCATTCATCAACCTCATCATCAGATCCATCTTGAAAATCCTACACAACACCATTGGAATAGAAAGCAGTGGATATGGGTAAGGAAGTCAGGGTCTTTTTAGTCTCTTGAGCCTTTTTGGAGTCAGGGTATCTCCTTGAGATCAGGTTGTCCTCACAAAGAAACTTTCCATAGATCTCAGGAAGCTCAAGATTTTGAAGGTGATTTGCATTTCTTAGACCCTGAGAAAAGTTTAACCACTTCTCAGGGAGACAGTTGACAAAGCCAACATTGATTTCATGATTAGACAGGTTGACACCATCATTGGTCAGTTCATTTGGAAGGGTCTTATACCGGGTGTAGGTCTCAGAGAGACTTTCCGAGTCTTTGGCCCCGAAAGTATCGTACTCAAGTTTCAGGTCCATGATCCTGTTTTCCTTGATATCTGAGGGACCTTCATAGTTGTGAACCAAGTCAGTCCATGTCTGCTTTATAGTAGGACAATTGATGACTGATTCCATTATATCGTTAGGAAGACATAATATAATGATGCTTTTCAAGCGTTGGTCTTAGTTGACCACCCTTCTCTCATCTGGGGTCCACTAGACTTCAGGTTTGATTAAACCTTGGGTAGTTTTAGGGACATATGGACCATCATTAATAAGCTTAATGTAATAAGGTTCCATCCCAGTCAAGTAGCAAAGCATACGCTTTTTCCACTTGTTAAATTTACCAACTTCAAGTCTAGGAGCAATAGCAGTATAGCTGTCACAACTCACCATTTCAGGTCATTTCAGGTCATTTCGGGAACTTTGGAAAAACACTATTCATAAATCACTATTCATCAAAACACTATTCATCATTTTACTATTCATCATTTTCGAGGTCATTTGGATATTCTGAGAAACATTTGGGAAATTTACTATTCACTAAACACTATTCATTTCCGGAAAAGTTTTCATCATTCACTTGCATTACTCATTTCATCGTAAATTTAGTTTACGGGTATTCAAATTCGCGTAACCGGTTTGGTTTAGGTGCGAATTCATTTCATTAGTGCTAAGGACACTGCATACGGACTGGAGATAGTCTGCATATCATCATAACAGCATTTTCATGTTATACCACTCTCAGGATTTTCAAATTACTATATTTAGAACATTTAACGTTTTTACGTATAAGTAATTATAGTAAACGTTAACAACCGGTTTATACATGACGAATATATCTAAATATTCCCACAATGGTCCCGACATATTTTTATATCCATTTTAACATCATAAAACTTATAACATTCAGTTACCCAGTATTTTGGAAATTTATTTTATTTATAACGTACGCGTATGAATATAACGACGGTTTTCGTGAAAACTAAACATTAATCACCCGATCACTCAGTAAATGTACCCAACATATTTTTAATATGTTTTTAACATTATTATAACATTACTTTCATCCCGGTTAACTTTGTGAACGTTTATTGCTATTAAACCCGGTACCTGATTTTAACGAATAACACGTAATAACACTTAACGATACACTAGATTTCTAATTAAATACCAAGCACCCCTAACCCCCTCCTTGGCTCACCAAAACAGGCCACATGAACCCTTTTAACCTCTAGCATTAATCTCCTAAGTATTAAACTAATAAACTCTAAAAACCTTACTTTACCAAAAATTCAAGAATCATAAATCACACTTTTAGATAAGTTAGATTTTTTTCTCATCTTCTTCATCCTCTCTAGCAAACCCACGACTTTTTCCCAACTCCATGATCAATCCATGGTTTTCAAAAGTTTAAAGCACCAAAGTTATTCATTTTATCATTCTAATCAAGATTCTTGCATCAAACACACAAGTAATCCAAGGTTTCTAGCCATCTAATCATCTCATTTTATCAAGTAAGTTATCAACTTTATTTTTACATGAAACATCTTATATTTACTTGTATTACATGATTTCCATGCTAAAAACCATGTACAACTAGCTATACCACCACTTATTTGGTCAAAAATGGAACATACAAACCCTAACTTTTTAGTTATGAATCCCCTTGCTCTAATAACTTGGTTAGGAGTCCATGGCACCCTAAGAAGGTGTATGGTAAGATTAGATTAGCTATGTGGTGATTACAAGAGGTTTGGTGATGGTAGAAATTAGTTTTAGACCTTGAAAACTTGATTTGGAACCTATTTTAGACATGCTGTCCCGTTTTGTAAAAATCTGGAAAATCAGTAAACACCAAGGAAACTTTGGCAAAATTTTTAGAAAATACTTTCAAAAACGAATCCGTAGGCGAAAGAACGGATTAAAAAGAGCTTATAACGAAGAAGTTATGATTTTTGCAAGATTGTTGACGAAAAGTATTTTCTGGAAATTTAGTTGCTGTTGGACGTTTTTCATTGTACAAAAAGAGACTTTAGACGTAACCCTGAGGAGCCGAGCTTTCCAAAATATGATACTTTATACTAAGACGTAACCGTGGACATAAAGAACAAGTAAAACGGACAAGTAACGACAAAGATATACACGTTTGAATATCGGCTAAAACCATTTTATAATTGACAGCTTTTATATAAATTTGGCACAAAAACTACGAAGTACATTTTTGAACTAGACATAATATTAAGTACCGAGCTTTATAACTAATGTAGTATTAGTTATTACGAGTATGTTTTCATCATTTCAAGGATTACAACCCGAGTATTTCAACGCTAACATGGAAACTTACGATATATATATATATATATAAGTATATATATATTACAACTAGCTATTTATATTTTCTAATAGCAATATTTTCCAAATTCTTGGATTATATATTTTTGATAACACAAGTGTTTTTCCAAAGACTAGAGTGGTATAGAAACATGAGCATGGACATTCATAACATCATTTGGTGATCTAAATGAGATCATTCATCATTCATTTTAGGTTGCGGCAGATAACCGATCATTGTTGTCCTTAACATTCCATAGCATTGTACTATTACTTCGAGGTGAGTCATAGCCCCTACTCTTTTAATTGTTCTATAAACTCTTTGGGGGAGATACATGCTACTACTTGCTTACTTGTACGGATTCACATAACATTATACTTGATTTCATTATTCTTGATTACATACATACATGATTGATACATGCACACATACTTACTATTATACTTTGGGAAATGGCACCCAGTAATCATACATACATACAGATTTCCAATGGCCCCGGATTAAGTTGCTGGGCACAACCATGGATACATACATACAGATTTCCAATGGCCCCAGATTTAGTTCTGGGCACAACCATGGAGACATTTATACTTCCAATGGCCCCAGATTAAGTTTCTGGGCACAACCATGGAGATATACATACTTAAGTGAGGTCTTCGGAGATGAAGTGTAGACTCACTACTAATTGCTTAACTTTTGTTATGAACTTATACATATCTTAATCATATTATTTTGTAGCAGTGGGTTGTGAACACACAGGTTACAAGTCTCTTATGACGGGACTTGTAACTGAGTGGATTTACGATGCCTTTGCTGTGTGAACATTCTTTATAGGCTTTTCAACTGTATGGAGACAAACTCTATGAACTCACCAACCTTTGTGTTGACACTTTAAGCATGTTTATCTCAGGTTAGAAAGGCGATAGCAGGTGTGTGGAGCTGAGAGTCTTAGGGCATGCTTTTGGAGACTTTCACTTTTATCGTTTACCATTCGATACACTTTAAAAACTTATGTATCATTCTACTTTGGGATCTTTGTTTTGTAAGCTATGACTTTTATCTATTCGAATGGTAACTTTTCAAAAACGTCTCATTTAGAGTTCGTTTTCTATATCTTATACTTTGTGCCCTGAAGTAGCATCCCTATGACACAGTCTTCCGCTGCGGTATTTTGGGGGTGTTATAGATTGGTACCAGAGCCTTGGTTATAGAGAACTAGGTTGTTTTAGAGTCTAGACTATAACTACATACATGTAGACTCTCCTCCCTATCGCCTTGCACTTTACATACACTTACGCTTGCTGGTAATTTATTTATTTTTTTGACCTACGCTATTAGATACTTTGTAGAAACCGTTAGAAACTAGACTTCCCGGTGACTTTAACACTTAAGGGAGAATCCTTTGTTCCTTTGTACTAAGCGTGACATTCCCTAGATGCCCATTTAAGCAACGTCTACCACTGAGACATGTGTGCCTGGTGATATGCACACTTGTGAAAGGAAACATTTATAATTGTGGTGGCCAACATAATTATAAGTGCTTCACGACACACGTGGACATATGACTATGCAGATGTAGATCGGTGTTGGCACAACTTAGGAAACAACTGGTAGCACGGTATTATATATGAGGATGTTAAGTATAGACTTTGGTTAATCAACGGTTTTCCCTCAACACTGACGTTCACTAAACCCAAGTAACGATGGTGGAAGAACTGGTGGACGTGGAGGTAGAGGAGGTGGTCACGGCGTTGAAAACAATGATAACAACGACGGTGGAAATACTGATTTTGAAGCCATCATCGCTCGACAACTTGAAAACTTTCTCCCCACTATTGTCACTCAAGTTGGCGATCATATGAATAATTTGGCAAACCACGAAAGCGGAATTAACAACACCAATGGTATAGGCCAGAATGGTAATGGCAACAACAACATTAGGACCGGATGCACGTATAAGGAATTTACGTCATGTAAGCCAATTGATTTCGATGGTGTGGGAGGCGCGTTGGTGTATACTCGATGGGTTGAAAAGATGGAGTCGGTGATCGACATTAGTAACTGTGCAGCACATCAGATGGTGAAGTATTCCATGTGCTTACTATCAGGAAAGGCATTGACATGGTGGAATACGCAGATTCAAGCTAGGGGTAGAGCGGCAGCTGTAGGTATGACATGGGATGATTTTAAGGCATTACTGAAGGAGGAATACTGCCCGGACAACGAGATGCAAAAGCTGGAGGATGAACTCTATCATCTCTCTATGATAGGGGCTGGTCATGCAGCCTATACAGATCGATTCCATGAATTAGCCAGACTAGTTCCACACCTAGTTACCCCTGAGTCCAAGAGGATCGAGAGGTACATATATGGTCTTGTCCCAGAAATTCGTGGGACTGTGAAAACAACTGAGCCTTCTACAATTCAGAGTGCAATATTGAGAGCAGGGACTCTGACAGATGAGGTGGTTAGAAATGGAAGCTTGAGGGACAGTGATAAAAGGAAGGGAACAAGCGAGTCGAACAAGCAGACTGACAACAAAAGGGCAAGGACCTTTGCGGCGACTAATTCGGGTCAGAGAGAGTATTTAGGCCAGCATCCTAAATGTACGAAATGTAACTTTCATCATCAAAAGATTGAGCCCTGCCGTGTGTGTGCAATTTGCAGACAGTCTAGTCATTTTACAAACCAGTGTAGAGAACGCAATATGATGAACATCCAAAAGACATGCTATGAGTGTAACAGCCCGGATCACTTTCGGAACACCTGTCCTAAGTTGAAAAGGAATCTTAACCAAGGAGGCAATCGTCCAAACTTAGCAGCAGCAATTGAAGGGCCACGAAAGGAGGCCAATGAGATTCCACCCGCAATTGGCAGAGCTTACTTCTTAGGAAATCCTATCACCCAACATGTCCGCGATAGCACAACGGGTACATTCTCTTGAACAACTATCGTATTTTAGTAGCACTTAAGTCTTAATATAGGACCTATACACAACATTGACTAATCTGAGACCTAGCAGCATTAACCTTAGTCACCCTAACATTAGAAATTTGATTAGTGTAAGCAATTCCAAGGTCGAGCCAATCTTTCAAAAGATCTTTTTCAAGGATGTTGAATCCAGACCTTGATTTTTAGCTTGGTTCTAGTGACTGTTCTTGTTTGATTGGGTTGCGAAAATCAAGCTAAAAGTTAAAGTCATCACTCAAACCGATTTAGCTTAATCTCATGACTGTTCTTGTTTGATTGGGTTGTGGGCTTAAGTGAAAATCGGTTACCTAAATGATTAACCTAAAAGAGGTCTTTTGAGGACTATGCTCGGGATTGGGAAGGTTTACCTCATCAAGTCTGACCACGAGAACATACCTAGTTGGATAGAAACCCACATACATAAGCTTGGACACACTTAACTGATTAACATTAACTGAACTTCGGGACGAAGTTCTTTTTAGAGGGGAAGACTGTCACAACTCACCATTTCAGGTCATTTCAGGTCATTTCGGGAACTTTGGAAAAACACTATTCATAAATCACTATTCATCAAAACACTATTCATCATTTTACTATTCATCATTTTCGAGGTCATTTGGATATTCTGAGAAACATTTGGGAAATTTACTATTCACTAAACACTATTCATTTCCGGAAAAGTTTTCATCATTCACTTGCATTACTCATTTCATCGTAAATTTAGTTTACGGGTATTCAAATTCGCGTAACCGGTTTGGTTTAGGTGCGAATTCATTTCATTAGTGCTAAGGACACTGCATACGGACTGGAGATAGTCTGCATATCATCATAACAGCATTTTCATGTTATACCACTCTCAGGATTTTCAAATTACTATATTTAGAACATTTAACGTTTTTACGTATAAGTAATTATAGTAAACGTTAACAACCGGTTTATACATGACGAATATATCTAAATATTCCCACAATGGTCCCGACATATTTTTATATCCATTTTAACATCATAAAACTTATAACATTCAGTTACCCAGTATTTTGGAAATTTATTTTATTTATAACGTACGCGTATGAATATAACGACGGTTTTCGTGAAAACTAAACATTAATCACCCGATCACTCAGTAAATGTACCCAACATATTTTTAATATGTTTTTAACATTATTATAACATTACTTTCATCCCGGTTAACTTTGTGAACGTTTATTGCTATTAAACCCGGTACCTGATTTTAACGAATAACACGTAATAACACTTAACGATACACTAGATTTCTAATTAAATACCAAGCACCCCTAACCCCCTCCTTGGCTCACCAAAACAGGCCACATGAACCCTTTTAACCTCTAGCATTAATCTCCTAAGTATTAAACTAATAAACTCTAAAAACCTTACTTTACCAAAAATTCAAGAATCATAAATCACACTTTTAGATAAGTTAGATTTTTTTCTCATCTTCTTCATCCTCTCTAGCAAACCCACGACTTTTTCCCAACTCCATGATCAATCCATGGTTTTCAAAAGTTTAAAGCACCAAAGTTATTCATTTTATCATTCTAATCAAGATTCTTGCATCAAACACACAAGTAATCCAAGGTTTCTAGCCATCTAATCATCTCATTTTATCAAGTAAGTTATCAACTTTATTTTTACATGAAACATCTTATATTTACTTGTATTACATGATTTCCATGCTAAAAACCATGTACAACTAGCTATACCACCACTTATTTGGTCAAAAATGGAACATACAAACCCTAACTTTTTAGTTATGAATCCCCTTGCTCTAATAACTTGGTTAGGAGTCCATGGCACCCTAAGAAGGTGTATGGTAAGATTAGATTAGCTATGTGGTGATTACAAGAGGTTTGGTGATGGTAGAAATTAGTTTTAGACCTTGAAAACTTGATTTGGAACCTATTTTAGACATGCTGTCCCGTTTTGTAAAAATCTGGAAAATCAGTAAACACCAAGGAAACTTTGGCAAAATTTTTAGAAAATACTTTCAAAAACGAATCCGTAGGCGAAAGAACGGATTAAAAAGAGCTTATAACGAAGAAGTTATGATTTTTGCAAGATTGTTGACGAAAAGTATTTTCTGGAAATTTAGTTGCTGTTGGACGTTTTTCATTGTACAAAAAGAGACTTTAGACGTAACCCTGAGGAGCCGAGCTTTCCAAAATATGATACTTTATACTAAGACGTAACCGTGGACATAAAGAACAAGTAAAACGGACAAGTAACGACAAAGATATACACGTTTGAATATCGGCTAAAACCATTTTATAATTGACAGCTTTTATATAAATTTGGCACAAAAACTACGAAGTACATTTTTGAACTAGACATAATATTAAGTACCGAGCTTTATAACTAATGTAGTATTAGTTATTACGAGTATGTTTTCATCATTTCAAGGATTACAACCCGAGTATTTCAACGCTAACATGGAAACTTACGATATATATATATATATATATATATAAGTATATATATATTACAACTAGCTATTTATATTTTCTAATAGCAATATTTTCCAAATTCTTGGATTATATATTTTTGATAACACAAGTGTTTTTCCAAAGACTAGAGTGGTATAGAAACATGAGCATGGACATTCATAACATCATTTGGTGATCTAAATGAGATCATTCATCATTCATTTTAGGTTGCGGCAGATAACCGATCATTGTTGTCCTTAACATTCCATAGCATTGTACTATTACTTCGAGGTGAGTCATAGCCCCTACTCTTTTAATTGTTCTATAAACTCTTTGGGGGAGATACATGCTACTACTTGCTTACTTGTACGGATTCACATAACATTATACTTGATTTCATTATTCTTGATTACATACATACATGATTGATACATGCACACATACTTACTATTATACTTTGGGAAATGGCACCCAGTAATCATACATACATACAGATTTCCAATGGCCCCGGATTAAGTTGCTGGGCACAACCATGGATACATACATACAGATTTCCAATGGCCCCAGATTTAGTTCTGGGCACAACCATGGAGACATTTATACTTCCAATGGCCCCAGATTAAGTTTCTGGGCACAACCATGGAGATATACATACTTAAGTGAGGTCTTCGGAGATGAAGTGTAGACTCACTACTAATTGCTTAACTTTTGTTATGAACTTATACATATCTTAATCATATTATTTTGTAGCAGTGGGTTGTGAACACACAGGTTACAAGTCTCTTATGACGGGACTTGTAACTGAGTGGATTTACGATGCCTTTGCTGTGTGAACATTCTTTATAGGCTTTTCAACTGTATGGAGACAAACTCTATGAACTCACCAACCTTTGTGTTGACACTTTAAGCATGTTTATCTCAGGTTAGAAAGGCGATAGCAGGTGTGTGGAGCTGAGAGTCTTAGGGCATGCTTTTGGAGACTTTCACTTTTATCGTTTACCATTCGATACACTTTAAAAACTTATGTATCATTCTACTTTGGGATCTTTGTTTTGTAAGCTATGACTTTTATCTATTCGAATGGTAACTTTTCAAAAACGTCTCATTTAGAGTTCGTTTTCTATATCTTATACTTTGTGCCCTGAAGTAGCATCCCTATGACACAGTCTTCCGCTGCGGTATTTTGGGGGTGTTACAATAGCTTCCACCCTTTTTATCGACTAGTTGAGGCACATCAATGTCAGCCATGGTAGGATCTTGATTTTAAAAACTTTGAGCACTCTTTAGTTTGAAAAAAAGTTTTGAAAAGTTTTACAAATTAGAGGCTCTGATACCACTTGTTGTTCCCTTTTACTAGGTTAATGTTAACTATGAAGTTAAACTAACCAAGTTCCATGGCATGATCAAAGATACGAATGATTAACAATAAGTAAAAACGTAAAGATAAGAGATAAGATATTTTTTAACGTTTAATTCTTATTAGAAGTTAATCAAAGAATTGTAACCAAGTGTTTACGGAATAACACTTGGGATTGAAACGACAAGTATGGTATGACTCCTCACTAAACTCAAACTAAGTTTGAGTGACAACTAAGGGTCCTACTGAGCTATCTCAGGGACTGTGTTGTTCTTTGGAGGAGTAAAAGTGGTTTGTGAATGTCTAAGCATTAATTGCACAAACTTGTCAACTTTTACTCCTTATTTATGTTTCCTATTTATACACAAGTATTTTCAACAGTAATGATAAAGACAAAAGATGACCTAAGCTAACGAAGACAAAATACTTACGTATTTTGTCTCTGTTACATTGAGTTATTTTGGGTATAAGACAATACGCCTTTTTTAGGGACAGTGATGACACCATCCTGACTTTATGCCTTTCAGAGAAAGTTTGACTTTAGGTTGATAAGGACACCCACTAATCCTTTCAAACATTTCCCGCTTTGTCCCGCCCATTCTTCAGTCTTCAGGTTTTCACTCTTCAGGCTTCAATAAATACTTCTTTAGTTGTTTAGGAGTCTTGGGGTTTCAGTAAGTTATTGCCATCCTCACTGAACCCATCACCTTCTTCTTGCCTTAGGCGTCACTCACTGAGTTCCGCCTCACTGAATGGAGAGACTTTCTTCTTCGACTCGTCCTAAGCATCCTGAAGGTGACTCACTGAGCAACTGTTTACTCAGTGACTTGATTGTGTTTAATGTTTTCCAACACTTAGGTTAATTTGTATTTAAATGACTTGGGTACTGAATGAACCCAACATTATCTAGCATAGCTAAACCTTTGCAAGCTAAGGAATTCGATCAAGTATATAACTGTGATCAACACATGTCATAAAATTGTTCAGTTGCCCAATTTCAGAGTCGCCCTTGGTCTATTTTTGAGATAAAATTACTTTCGGTCCAAAAAGTGTTAAGCACCATGTGACTTGTCTATTTTGATAAAATTTTCAAATAAATAAGTTATTTATATATATAAATAAAAGAAAATGTTTAGACATATGTGAGAGAATAAGAAAAATAAAAAATAAAAAATTGATAGCAGTATCTCAGGCAATCTTGATATGTGAGTATGGATTTGTTTATCCCCATAAGTATGGGTTGAGTTAAAAGTTTTGTCATACGGATTTCAACGAGACGTATTGTAACTTCAACATTAAACTTGATAAGCTGCTGGCTTTTAAAAGAACATTAGAGGTTTTATTTTTTGACCTAAACTTTATCAATCAAACAAAGCATTTAAGTTAGAGCAGTAAAATTTTAGAAAAGTAAAAAAGACTTCCTAATTAGGTATAGTTTTACAAAAACAAGTCAAGCACCAAATACAAAAAAACACATACAGGACCGGAGTGTGTGTAAGTAGTAGTATATTCTGTGAGGCTCACCTGACCTCACACATCATCCATAAACAAGCAGCAAATGGTGGGAGGAGCCCTTCTTCAACCCATAATAACTACGTTCACTTCACCAACCACCTCATTCCCCCGTTCAATCCACCATCATAAACTGACGTCATCACACCTCAATCGAGTATTACTTCCTCCTATCCGCACACTTAATAATACAACACTCGTAATCAGAAACTGTACACAGGTTGGATAACTACTTCTATCTTATTTGTTACAAATCCTATTATCTATGCCACGTCAGCAATTGTAAGATTAGACTTTTGCTGTATTTAATTTAATAATAGGAAATGAATTAGACTGATTTGAATTTTCTTTGTAACAAATTAGATGATACACTAAGGTGTGGTTTGAATTCGACTTAATTGACTTAATATGAAAAAATAAAAATATTATATGTGTGGTTTGAGTTTCAGGAAAACGGTGGTAAGGGGGACGATAGGCGGTCGAATGTGAATGTGTCGGATGTTCTGAAGCCTGTGTTGAGTTTTGTGTCCAGCAATTTTCTTCCATTGGGTAATTAATGTTGTATGTAATTGGATTAAGGCTGTGTTTCCGGTTGCATTTTGCAAACGCAATGGTCATATTACCTACTCCAAAACGCAATCCCAAACACTCTTGATGTATTACAAGATGCTTTTCTACTTTATTTGACGCTTTTTTTTTGTTAAACTTAATAGCTAGTTAAGTATGTTAGTACGTATAACCTTATTCTACTTAATAGTATAGATTAAGTGTGCTCTTATTATTCTCTCTAGATTAGATTGGTTATAGCTTAGGGCATCCACTATGGTAGTTTCATCAAAAGGTCTAAAACCAATATAAAACTTTATCTTTCATTTTAACCATAGTGATCATTTGTTTCATGTACATGTGGCGTGAAGAGGTTCATATTCTTGAACCTATTCATAATTTAATGCATGTGTTATTATGAATCATTTTAAGAGTTGTAAAAGGTTTATCCATAGTGAACATAGATTTATATCATCAAAAGCTTTATAAATTAATTATTATGGACCTATATAAAGCTTCACCATTGTGGATGCTCTTAATACGTGGTTTTGTAGACATTAATGGCTTTTAAAGAATTGTAGAAGTTATCGACTGGTTTAATAGAACAAAAAACTATGCTTGACTATCTTTGCAAGGTTTTGATTTCGAGTATCATAAAATGTGGTTATGAACCACCACAAGCTTTTTATCTCTACTAATGCGCAGGCTAATAAGAAATTGGGTTGAAACTATAAGAAGGAAAAGTTATTAGAATTATAAAATTATTGTTGCTGGCTAATTATATTTTTGTACCTCATTTGATATTCGGTGACTTTGTTACTTTATTTATCTTGTTACATCCAGCAATTTAGCATTACGTACTGATTCTTAGTTTTTTGATTACTTGGTGCAGCTCTTATCGGAGGAGTAACATTAGGTTTTGTTAATCCTAGCCTTGGCTGTATTGCTCATAGATATCATGTAGCAAAATTTAGCACTTTTGGGATATTTATCATATCAGGTAAGATGATATTATTGTTTGTCGGTGTATATTATTTTATTGTAGATACTTATTTATTAGCCTGTCAATAAATAATCAATTCCTGAGTTTATGAAAACCCTAAAGACATTATATGTCTAACCACCAAAAAGGAAACAAAATCCCAGCAAATAACAAAAAAAGAAAACAAATCAAAAAGTTCAAAATAAAGCTTATAAAAAAGAAAAAGACTATTTTCAGCCCCTAAACAATTCTCAATGGTCAGATGTGTGGTTATGTGTCCTTAACTGCATCATCCTCCCCTTCTTCAGAAAGACTCGACCTCGAGTCTGGATAGTCGTCACCCTCGCCTTTATAAGGTGACAAGTCAGCCACGTTAAAAGTAGCTGAAACATTATAGTGACCCGGAAGCTCTATTTTGTAAGCGTTGTCATTATCCTTCTTGAGCACGCGAAAAGGACCATCAACCCGAGGCTTTAATTTCCCAAAACGACCTGCTGGAAACCTCTCTTTACGCAACTGAATCCACACCAGATCGCCTTCTTTATAGATAACACGCTTGCGATGTCTATTAGCTCGAGTAACATACTGTTTGTTGTGATGAAGAATCTTGTCGCGAACTTGCTGATGTAACTGTCTAATATCCGTGGCCTGCTGTTCAGCGTCCCCGTTAGTTAGTTTAGTCCTGGGAATAGGTGCCAAATCAAGGGGTGTGATAGGGTTGCGACCATACACAACCTCAAACGGACTCTTGCCTGTCGTGCGATTAACGGACCTATTAAATGCAAACTCGGCTTGTGGAAGAGTAAGATCCCACTGTTTTGGGCTGTCACCACATAAGCCTCGTAGAAGATTACCCAAACTTCGATTAGTGAACTCGGTCTGCCCATCAGTCTGCGGATGATGGGAACTACTGAATTGCAGCTTAGAACCCATTCGTGCCCATAAAGTACGCCAAAAGTGACTAACAAACTTCACATCACGATCAGAAGTGAGTGTTTTAGGAACACCATGAAGCTTAACAATCTCAGAAAAATATAACTTAGCAACTTGACTCGCATCAAATGTCTTTGAACAGGGAACAAAACGAGCCATTTTAGAAAACCGATCGACTACGACCATCACAGGATCTTTATGGCGTTGGGTACCCGGTAATCCCAACACAAAATCAAGACTAACATCTTCCCATGGGGCGTTGGGAACGGGTAATGGGGTGTACAAACCTTCATTATTGCCATGAGTCTTAGCGAGATGACATATCCGACACCTCTCCACAATACGGTTAACATCTCTCTCCATGCGAGGCCAATAAAACTGATCACGAATGAGAGCCAAGGTCTTATCACGACCAAAGTGACCCGCAAGACCACCCGCATGGCTTTCTAATATAATGGCATCACGTAGGGAACTAAGAGGAATACATAATCGAGCACCTCTAAATAAATAACCGTTATGCATTGAAAACTGCTGGAACGGTTCCCTCGTACATTTACTCCATACATCCTTAAAATCAGGATCATCTCTATACAGGTCTCGAAATGTATCAAACCCTTGAACGCATACCTGCATAATAGTAATCAATGAATGTCGGTGACTAAGCGCGTCAGCAACTTTATTCTGTGCTCCCGCTTTGTGTTTGATGACAAAGGAAAAAGCTTGGAGCAATTCGATCCACTTAGCATGTCGAGGATTAAGCTTGTGTTGTCCATGGATGTATTTCAAAGCCTCGTGATCAGAAAACAAAACAAACTCAGAAGGTAATAAATAATGTCGCCAAGTATCCAAACTTCTCACGATTGCATAAAACTCTTTATCATACGTTGAGTATTTGCGGTGAGCATCACTAAGCTTCTCGCTAAAGAAGGCAATGGGCCGTGAATTCTGGCTCAAAACGCCCCCAATACCAACACCCGAGGCATCACATTCAACCTGAAAAACTTCATTAAAATTAGGTAAAGCTAAAACAGGAGCTTGTGTTACCTTATGTTTTAGAAGTTCAAAGGCTTGTTGCTTCATCCGTCCATGAAAAACGTCCTCCTTTCATACATTCGGTGATAGGAGCTATGATAGTATTAAAATTCTTGATGAAACGACGATAAAAAGAAGCTAGCCCGTGAAAACTACGGATCTCGTGAATCGTAGTGGGAGTTGGCCAGTTAATGATTGCCTCGATCTTAAAATCATCCATCTTGATCCCGTTACCAGAAACAATATATCCTAAGAAAGTCACTTCAGGAACAAGAAAATGACACTTCTTACCGTTAGCATATAATTTCTGTTCTCGAAGGAGAGAAAACACTTGGCGAAGGTGAGATAAGTGTTGCTCCATAGTTTTGCTAAAGACCAAAATATCATCGAAGTACACAACGACAAAATGACCAATGAATGGTTTAAAAACCTGATTCATGAGTCTCATGAATGTACTCGGCGCGTTAGAGAGGCCGAAGGGCATAACCATCCACTCGTACAATCCGTCTCGTGTCTTGAACGCTGTTTTCCACTCGTCCCCAGGTCTCATCCGAATCTGATGATACCCACTTCTCAGGTCAATTTTCGAGAAAATTGTTGCACCATATAATTGATCAAGTAAGTCATCAAAACGTGGAATAGGAAATCGGTACTTGATAGTGATCTTGTTAACAGCTCGACTATCAATGCACATACGAAATTTCCCACCATGCTTAGGAACCAATAACGCAGGTACTGCACACGGGCTCATACTTTCTCTAATTAGCCCTTTGTCTAATAATTCCGTCACTTGCCTATGCAATTCCTCATACTCCATGGGATTCATTCGATATGCGGGCTTATTAGGGATTGCCGAACCTGGAATAAAGTCAATGCAATGCTGAATATCCCGTATCATGGGTAAGCCAGGTGGAATATCATCGGGTATAACATCAGAAAATTCACTCAATAAGGGTTGAACGTGAATGGGTGCGGGAGGTGCTTGTTCGTTTGCCTCCTCAACTACTAAAACGAACACAAGTGGGCTGATTTTGGCTACTTCTTCAAACTCAGACCGTTTAAGATACAGGGCAGAAGCATCGTCTTGGAATTTTCTTGTATCGAGTGGAACTAACGTAATATTCACACCATCTTTTTGGAAGCTGTATGTATTGCGGAATCCATCGTGTTTTGTCTTCCGGTCGAATTACCATGGCCTGCCCAAAAGGATGTAGCATGCGTCCATCGGAATGACCTCACACCAAACCTCATCAGTATACTTTTTCCCTATTAAAAACTGCACCAAACATCGCTTACTAACTTTGACAACATTCCCTTTTTTCAACCAAGTTAGCTGATATGGTTCCGGATGATCTTCCGTTTTCAAGCCTAACTTATCAACCATTTCAAGTGAAACCACATTCTCACAACTACCCCCATCGATAATCATATTACACACTTTACCTTTCGAAGTACACTTGGTGCGAAAGATGTTGTTGCGAAGCCAGGAATTATCATCTATAGATTGAGAAGCTGCAACATTTAAAACTCGTTGAATGACTAAAGCTTCTCCCCGATCAGCATAGACAATTTCTTCATTAATCTCCAAGTCAGGTCCGTCCCCCTCTGTGTCATAACTCGGTTCAACTTCTTCATCGACAAATGTAACTGTTTTCTGATTTGGACAGTCTCTCGCATAATGACCCAAACCTTGACACTTAAAACAACGCGGTGCTCGAACATTACCACTCGTGGTGTTACTCGGTGTCGTATCAGGTTTACCTTTAGTTGTTGTTGAAGGTGTGGATTTCAGAGTAGAGGTAAATCGATTAACAGTTGCCTTCCCTTTACTTTTATTTTGTTGTTTCTCAACTTTTAATGCTAGTCGACAAACATCCGAATAAGTCATATAATGTTGCAGGCTCCTTCCCTTTACTTTTATTTTGTTGTTTCTCAACTTTTAATGCTAGTCGACAAACATCCGAATAAGTCATATAATGTTGCAGGCTTACCACATCAGAAATTTCAGGTCGGAGACAACCTAGAAAACGTGCAATGACCTGCTCCTCCTCTTCAGCCGCGTCACAACGCATGCGTAGCCTATCAAACTCATTAATGAGTTCTTCAACTGTTAACGCGCGTTGGGAAAAACTATGATAATCCAGAAACGCTTCCTGCCTATGGTTATCAGGTAGGAACTTCGCTTTTAACAATTTTTTCATCTTTTCCCATGTCACAACTTTGGATTTCCCAGCTAAAGCCCGTTGCTTCTTTACATGATCCCACCACAATGAAGCATGTTTTCGAAGCCTAATAGCAACTAGTTTCACCTTAAGATGTTCAGGTATCTCTTTTAAATCAAAGACACGTTCAACAGTACTTAACCAATCAATAAAATCATCTGGATGTACCTTACCCGAGAATTCTGGAATTTCAACTTTCATTCCAATACCTCGTAATGGATCATCACGATAACCACCGCGAATTTCTGGACGATACCTTCCAAAGGGATTTTCATCCTCGTAGGGTTCCCACGTGTGATCTGATTCAGTCTCTTCCTGCTGTAATAGTTCCAGTTCTTGAATCCTCTGTCTAAGGCAATCAATCTCTATGTCGCGTGGATCGGGTTCGTTGCCTCGTTCGGCGTTTCTACGAGCAACACCCCCTCGGGGTCTTCCACGACGAACAGGTTCGGCCATTAGTACCTAGCAGCTCCGATACCAAATAATGCCGGATCGATGGCCAAACAATAAAGGGAATAATCAAGAACAAGCAAATAACCGAATGCCCAATATGGGGAATTCTTTATTAGCCGTCAATAATAATCAATTCCTGAGTTTATGAAAACCCTAAAGACATTATATGTCTAACCACCAAAAAGGAAACAAAATCCCAGCAAATAACAAAAAAAGAAAACAAATCAAAAGTTCAAAATAAAGCTTATAAAAAAGAAAAAGACTATTTTCAGCCCGTAAACAATTCTCAATGGATGTGTGGTTATGTGTCCTTAACTGCATCATGATAGTGGCCCCTGTGCTGTAGCAGAATGGTCAAAAGGCCTTCTTTTAAAGGAACTTGAGTTGGCCTTAATAAGAGTTAACTGTGGCTCATAAAGTAATTGATAACAGACTAGAATAAAAACCACTAATTCTAATAATACCTGCGTCACGTTTTCTTCACAAATTTTATTAAGTTTATACTCTTCTGAGCATAAGTCTGTAAAAGTAGTGCATGAACGTTTCATTGGACAATCTTTAATTTTGATGCTGTTAAATTTTAATGGTCTAAAGAACTTTAGGTTGTCAGATTAGCTAGCGGCATATGGTGTATATTTTGGTGCAAAACCATTAAAATCAACTCATCATTCTTGTTTCATGTAAACAGGACTGACATTGCGTAGTGATGAAATTGGTGCAGCTGTTGAAGCATGGCCAGTTGGACTATTTGGGCTAGTATGAACTAAAATTTTATAACTTTATCGTACTTGTATGTTCATTCTTTTCACTTAACTTCTTTGCCTTGCTGATCAATCCAACAGAACTTGTATTTTGCTTTGCTAATCTTTGACTGGGCATTACATGTAGTCGCATAAGCATTTTTGTCTTCAAAATAAATGATGAAATCTTAATACACTCTCTTATCATTGTAAGCGCAGGCTTCTATGTTAATGCTTACTCCCCTGTTTTCCAAAGTTATTATGCAGCTTCACCTCCAGCCTCAAGAATTTGTCACAGGTGTGGCTGTAGAAAAGGACCATGTAATACATTTATAGTGTTGATCGAGTGCATATAGTTGTCTCTTGTTATGCTATTGTTATATGTAAATAGGGCAAGTAACCAAAGAGTAGCTCTAGCATGTACTATATATCATGCAGTTCAAAAAAGTTTATACCAAGTTTTATTTTAATTAGATGGGAGCACGAATAGAATACAAGTATGCCATATAATATTTTATAATTATCTAGAAACTGAGCTAAGAAACATATTGTATTTTTATGAAGGATCAATATTTTACTTTTATATAGCAGACATGTCTTTCTATTTCCGAGGAATATACAAAGTGAAATCTCTAATCTTGTAAACAGAAACACCAGCTTCCACTTGTAATCTTTTCAATAATTTTATGTCTTTGTAGCTTCTTTTCATATCCTTTTTCTCATTTTTGTATTTTTCTTACAGGACTAGCCATGTTCTGCTGTATGCCTACAACATTATCAAGTGGAGTTGCTTTAACCCGGGTTAGTTGACTGTTGTTAGAAACTTCCTCTAGTCACTATTTTGTATTGTATCATTTGAGAGTTTTTGTAACCAGAGTATGAAATTGTTGATACAGCTTGCTGGAGGAAATTCAGCCTTGGCTCTTGCAATGACTGTATTATCAAATCTGTTAGGAATTATGATTGTAAGTTCAAATGCTTTGACTCTGCCACCCCTGCCTGAAACAGTTTACTTATTTTAATAGAAGTTTGAATCACCATCAGTGCACTTTGATCGTGCAACCTAATATCGTTTGTACAAGCTTTTCTTAAAAAAAAAAAAAAAAAAAAAAAATTGGTTTTAAAATTTTAGTCAACTTACATGTTTTGGATTTCTCTGCAGCTTTATTGCTGTGTGTTATTTATTGGCACATCAAAAATTTTAACAATATTTCAACAGTTTGATTATGCGTATTCTCCATTTATTTTTGGCCGATCATAAAGAATAAGCAATACCGGATATACTTTCATTTCATAGTTCCGCCAAACATTACTAAGCTGTTTTAGACCTCTAGGAGATATTTACTAAGCTGTCATGTTCTCTCATTTACATGCTAGCATGACTAGTTTTTCTTGCGGTGCATTTACTTTCGGTGATCCTATCTATATCTAGTCTGTGCATGCTAAGGGTACTTCACCCAAGTTTTTTTTCTTTATACACCGGCCAAATCTAGATTGTTGAAGTTTGGTTAAGCTAGACCAGATTGATGAAACATATCGTTGAGCAATTTTACACCGGCCAAATCTAGATTTTTGAAGTTAGGTATTTGCTGTGTTATTTTACAGTTCTTTCTTTAGGGGAACTTGTTATTGGCAAACATTCATCTCCTTGTTTGTGCATTTGATTTATTGTAGATTCCTTTTACTATATCAAGACTCATAGCTGGTGGTGCGGGTACATCTATTCCGGCTGATCAGTTATTCAGAAGCCTTGTTGTCACACTTTTGATACCTCTGATTTTGGGAAAGGTAACATGCTCTTTTTAAGCTTCTACCAAGTCTCATTACATTAACTTCGTGATAGTTCTGTGAATCGCGTTATGCCTTTATAGAAGATTGCAAGAGTAGGTCGTTCCATTTAAGATATTCCCTTCTACTTTGTTCATGAGAGTGCCAAAATTCGATAAGTACCTACCACAGAAAGTCAGAAGTTTGATACTGTCGGAGAACTTTGTCCTAACTTTTTTATCTCTTTTTCAACAAATTTGAGATCATAGTTGTCAAAAGCGTGCGCTTCATGCGCTATAGCGAGAAGCGACGCGTAGGCGGGCCCACATCGCTCAGTCCACGAGGCAAAAGCCCACCAACATTAAAAGCGACGATTTGGAAATTAGGGTGTGATTAAATTGGTGGGTTTTGGTCGGAATCATGTTATAAACATGATACAAGGATCCAATCATACCCAAAAACACGTTTGGTTTGATTTTGGAAATTAGGGTTCATAGTAAGATTTGGGATTTTTTGATTTAGAGTGTTTTAATCCAATTAAGTTAGTGGGTTTTGGTCGGAATCATGTTTTTGATTTTGGAAATTAGGGTTCATGGTACGATTTGGGATTTTTTGATTTAGAGTGTTTTAATCCAATTAAGTTAGTGGGATAGTGTTAGAATGCAGTGTGAATCTTATTACAACCCTAGAATCTAACCAGAAACACAAAATGAATCAAAATCAAAGTTTATTACAACCCTGCGTTTTTTTTTTTCTCGAGCCCGCGCTTTTTATGCGCCTCTCGCTTTAGCGATTTTTGGGTCTTTGCGCTTTGCAATCGCTTTCGCTTTTGACAACTATGTTTGAGATAAGCTTTTAGTCATTTACCATGCGGCACAGACTAATTGTGCTTATGGAAAACACTTCTACAACATCTTACGATGTTCAAGTAACTACTGATTACCCGGTGGTTTTGCACCTTTGTTTTTGTATTGCTTTCTCATTTAAGGTATAAGGATCACATGAGTTATTATTTCATTAATCATCCAGCAATTAAAAAGTTCCTTTCCTCTTTCATTCGGCAGGTTATTCGCGAATCCTTTAAAGGTGATTATTCTTACTTTACCTCATTTTTGAAGTTTTGCTGGGCGGTTTGAATTTAGAAAACGAATCCTTGAACTCTAGTATGAATGAGACCTTAAGGTTATTGATCTTATTTTTTGATACACATTATCACCAAGCTTCCCATTTAGTGAGAATAATAATAGGGTTAAGTCTATAAAGTAGTAACAAACTTACCACATTTTACCGTTATCAGAAACTTATTGATTTTATTACTATCATCACCAACCAAACTTTCACATTCATTACATTATAAGTTTATTTGGTAACTGGTAACCTGTTGGAACATGCAAAAATGGTTTTTGTTTTTTCCTTTTTTTTTTTTTTTTTTTTTTTTTTTTCAGTATCTTGTGGCTTGTTACATGGCATTGTTTTTATGTGTGGCATATTATGTGTCATCTTACATGAAAATACACTAGTAAAACTGCGCCACGTCTTCATCTTCATAACAAACTACCATCTTCATCAGCAAATTTTCCGACAAACACCACCTTTTCCAGCAAAATTTCCCATAATTTTTCAAACCTAACATCTATACTACATTCAGACAACACACTTACTAATAATGGAAACTGAAGTTACATTTAGAAATTAAGTGTGTTAAATGTGTAGACTTGTAACAACCCTCCAATTTAATGTCGTAATTTAGTGTATTTTTAAATTTTATTTTAACTATTACTAATAATACCAATCTCTACTAACTATCATCCATTATCGAAAATCGTTAAACAAAGTTCGCAAAAACAAAAGTAAATAAATAAATAAATAAATAAATAATCGTTAAACAACATTCGTATCCAAACCCGCTGCTTTGCGACCACGGTTACTGAAACCGCCGCCTGTTGGTTGTCGCATAATCCTTTGAGAAAGAATCAGAGTTAAGGTTTTGTGAATATTTTTTTAGAGTGTGTTTTGGACTTTTATGTTTTTTCCCTCTATTTATAGTAGTATAGTACCCTTTGATTAAAATGGTGGAAAATAGAAATGGTTGTGGTATGGTGGTGGCTGAGCAAAATAATGATGAAGAAAATTGATATTTGTTTGTGTTTTACATGTGCTATTGTTAAATAATTTGATTAATGGTGTTTGGTAAGTTAACGAAACTATAAAAAGGTAAGATGGTCCATTTATTGTTGGACACGGAAAGAGTGATGGATATTTTAGACATTTAAAACTTGTTAAAAACAAGTCTAGTTGTAAAAAACAAATTATGTAGAAATGTTTTAATGAGGTGGATATTCATCCGGTCTTGTTTCTACTTATAACAAGTTATAACGAGTTACAACGGTGATAAAGGTAATAAAATGAGTATGTTTCTGATAATGGTAAAATGAGATAAGTTAGTTTCTATATAATGGCTTTAGCCCGTAATAATACATTCAAATTGTAGATTCAAATCTCATGACGTGTGGGACAATAATAGGTTACCAATTTGAATGTTTTGCGAAATTGTGTCACTATTGTACATCTTCACTTATATTACGATGGCATTAATCAAGTATTAACATTAAATTTATCTACTGATGTCCAAGTTCATATGCAATGCAGGTGTTGCAGATTTTTCTGACAGTAATCGCAAGCTGTTATCAACCTTGAATGCAATTTTATTGAGTTTGGTAAGAATAAACCTTGGCACTCATTTTCTTTGATTCTTAAGTTCTGCATCAGTTACTTAAGATTGACAAAGACAAAGGGTATTTGTATGTGCTGCTTTTGTTGGTTGTTTATGTCATATCCTGCTAATTCCAGTGGCAGACATCCAAATTAACCAAATCCACCACTATTGCATGGACCTAAAATCCAGCTTTTATGTTCTTCATCTTATTCAGGTCCCTTGGATACAAGTGAGCAGATCAAGGTCGCTACTTGTAATGGTTAAGCTTGAAGTGTTCCTTGTAGCTGTCGTAACGGGAGCGTATGTTTTTATGATTTCTCTCTAATCTTGTAGCATGGAAGTTGTCTTAACTTTTTTTTTTATATATATATATATATATATATATATATATATATAGAGAGAGAGAGAGAGAGAGAGAGAGAGAGAGAGAGAGAGAGAGAGAGAGAACACAGGTAGGGTTGGATCAGTTGGAAAACCCCTTGCCTCTTAACCTAGAGGTCAAGGGTTCGATCCTCACTCCCTACAAAAAGGCCGGAGGTCCTTTCTACCTTAGGTAGAACCGGAAGCAGCCTCTCTACCTTAGGTAGGGGTATGGTTGTCTACATCTCAACCTCCCCCATACACCGTGAAAGACGGTATTGGGACCCATAACCCGTGGAAGACGGTATTGGGAGTTACTTTTATATATATATATATATATATATATATATATATATATATAGAGAGAGAGAGAGAGAGAGAGAGAGAGAGAGAGAGAGAGAGAGAGAGAGAGAGTTTCTTACGAGAACCATCTTAACTGCGAGAACTGAGAGAACCACCAAAAACATGCATGCACGCCTTTTAAAATACATGCAAATCATCAATAATCGTAAGTATCCACCTATGTTCTTCAATATCATCATGAACTCATCCTCTTTTTTCAGAAAAGCCTTACACACGGCCGCAATATTGTCGTTGCACGCCTTATAAGAACATACATGCACATCTTCAAATAAAAATTTTGTATTTCCAATTTCTTATCAAATTCTTTAGAACAACTATGTTTTTTTAAAAACATATGTGTTGTTTTTAGAACATATGTGCAAAAATATAATTATTAAAGGCGTGCATGTATGTTTTTAGTGGTTCTCTTAATTCTCGCTCATAAGATAGTTCTCGCAAGAAAGTCTCACTATATATATATATATATATATATATATATATATATATATATATATATATATATATATATAGAGTGAGGATCAGGTGCGGATTTTTTTAATTCGTGCGGATGTGCGTATAGATCTGGGCCGCCCATCCAGATCTGATATTGACTTTTTGTAACAAAGTCAAGATCTCACGCGACGATCATGGTACCAATTGACCATTAAAACGATTTTTTTAATTTTTTTCCTTTTGAGCGATCATTACTATTGTTTTCTTTACTTTTTTTATTTTTTCAGATTTTTCTGACCACTTTTTTGATTTGTGATTATGAGTGCTACCGTGATATTAAAGATAGTATGAGTGCTACCTTGATATTAATGATATTTTACTTAAAAAGTTACTTTTATATTAGTAAAAAAACTTAATATCACTGTTTTTTTATTACGATATTAAGAAAACTTACGGTGATACAAAAAAAAAACGGTGATATTAGTAAAAAACTTAATATCATCATTTATAAAAAAAGTGATATTAGTAAAAAAAAAAAATTGATATTATGTGATATTAAGATCTGATCTTGATCTTGACTTTTGTAAAAAAGTCAAAATAAGACACTAATATCACAATACCTTTAACGATGAAAACGATTTTTTTTTTGAAATTTTTTCAGCGATTCTTAATTATTTATTGTCCTCTTTATTTTTTTTTTAATTTTTTCAGATTTTTTTGAATTTTTTTAGAACAAAAGCTAATATGATATTTAACGATTTTGAAAAAAGACGGGATATTTACGATCGTGCCACTCCGCCTTTTTCAGATGGTTGACTAGATGGAGGGCTGGGATTCATCCGTACATCCGTACTAAAATCCAAACACGTACCTGATCCCTTCCCTATATATATATATATATATATATATATATATATATATATATTGTTTCTCTTTACTTTTTCTTTGTGATTTATTATGAAGATTGAATATTTTTACAGGACCAGTCATCACATTTTAAAAACCCATCTTAATAATATAAGCTATTATGCATGCGACATCAAATTCATAGGAGTATCTTATGAACTGCAGGTTTCTTCACCTTGCACTGATGGGGTTCAATGCCCTCTCGATACAAATCCTATGTGCTGTATCTGGTGGCAACAAATCAGTTTTTGCGAAAAAGGAAAACTCAATTGCCCTCTTACTTGTTGCAAGTCAGGTGACAACATAAATAGCACCCTAATACATCGTGTTCTTTAGAAAGAGCAAACTTTCTGTTAAAGCTCTTAGACTTCGTGTTAGAAGAATGAATAATTTAAATGGCAATTGTATGTCCTTGGCAATTGTATGTCCTTTTGATCTAATATATCGTATTCTTACTTTCACTGAGACTTCAGTTGTCGTAATCTTTTCGTAGAAAACTTTGCCAGTGCTGGTTGCAGTTGTAGATCAACTTGGTGGTTCATTTGGTGAATCTGGTCTGCTCGTTCTTCCCTGTGTTGCAGCACATTTAAACCAGGTTTATCACAACTACTGTATTTTAAAAATTAATAATTCAATTTATAGATTTTTTTTTTTGGAAAGCCAAACATTTTATAGCTTGTACTAATTTGTAATGTCGATGTTTTTTTGTAGATTATCATGGACTCCCTCTTTTTAAACTTTTGGAACAAGAAGAAAGAGTCATTAAGCACTAAGGTAGCCTAGACTCCAATCATTATTGATTACAGTGATTATAACAATGGTGACATTTTTTATTTATTATTTTTTTTATTTTATTTTATTTTGGTAAAGAGTTACCCCGGTAAAATATATTAATCACAGAAAGTTAAGTACAATTGAATGTGGTTGAAATACTATATTAACCGCAAGTAAAAACTTGAATGACCACTAATTCGTTTGTGACAATGGTGACATTTTTAGCTATTGCAACAACAAAGAGTGATCTGTGGGTATTTTTCTTTTTGTCTTTTCTTTCCTACTCATTGCATTTTGTTACAAATATTCATGTGTTTCAAATATTGTTAATATTTTATTAATTTTTTCAGTGTCCCTTAAATTTCACCGGTTTACAAATGTTTGTGGGACAATCAAGAAACAACGCGAATGAGCGTATAGGCCTAAGCGTTCCACTCATGAACTCCTCAGACAATTTAGAAGTAGATTACAAAACGATTGTTGGTTTTCTTTGCTGTATTTTCACACTTGGCACTATAAATGGATGCCAACCGACAACTTTTGCTAGTAGATAACAAAAGTAAAGGATATCCGAAGTTTGCCAATCAACAATGTCAATGAGTGACTTACATTTTGAGTCATCGAATAGATGTGAAACTATCTATTTCACAAGAAGAAAACATGTAAGTCATTAAAAAATTAATGTGAGACACCGAATTGTGGCAGGAGTGGTAATTTTCCTTGCGCGTCATAGACCGAGGATCCAAAAAGGTTTTTGACCAGACCTGTTTTAAACTCTACCAATCCCTAGCTGTTAGCCTCATTATTAAACGCATACGGCTATGCCATTTTGTCACCTTTACTTTTGAGAACAAATTTCACCCTTTTAATAATAGTGTTTCTGCACCTCTTGTGTGAACTCACTCACTCAAATCCTTTTTAATCCTAGGCAACTGTAGAATGATTTAAAGAAAATGATGTAACTGGACAATTTAAATTTGGATGTGGCACTATCAGAGACAATTTAGTAAAAGAAGCCCTCCAATTGCCCATAACATACCAAATCAAACAAACTTACAACAAAATAGAATTCCATTTTAGAAACATAAATACAAATATTTGACGTTCCAACAAAAATATAGTATATATGAGCATTAACGAACATAAAAAAAATGCTAATACAAATAGTATAGATAGCTTTGCTAAGAATCTTGCTTGAATTCATTTGAACATGACGAATATAGAAAAAGATAACAGCGAATTCATAATTTTACTTTGACGATCCCTGTTATGAGTTTAAGTTACACTATACGTTGAATCGATCATAAAAATAAAACAATAAGGGTTGTTTGGCACTAGTAGGAGCTGGAGCCGGTTGCTGAAGCATATCACTGGAGTTTTTTTTTTACATGGTCCTTCAACTAGCATTCCATTTAGTTGCTTATTTCTCTTTACATGCTCCTTCAAGCTATGTCAGCCAAACCAGACTTATTTTTAATGGTAGCTTATTTTTTTAAAAAAAAATAATCTCATGCTATGATAAACTCTAATAAGTTTGCTCGCCAAACATGCCCTAAAACTAGTACCAGTGATAAATGCTTGATTGAAGACTAAAAGGTTTTTATTTTTATTTTTATTTTTATTTATTTATTTTTTTTAATATATATATATTTATTATTATTTTTTTTTTGTAGAAATGGGACTTCGATAACTTATGTACATGTTCCAGCACTCTTGAGTAATATGTGACATAAAAAGTGTGGGTATGTCAGTAGATCCTAACCAAACACATTTTGACCCGTGTGTACCAAAATTACAGATAACTTCTAATTTCCGTGTACATGTTGCATTGCTAATAAAGATGAATCTAACAGGAAGATGAGTAACCTACCGCTTAAGTGCATCTCACAACTCGTAATGAAGTGGAGTAATAATGATTAATTAATCCGTAACAAATGCATCTTAAATATACATGCAACAACTCCTATCTTGCCATGCTAACATAGTATCTCATAATTGAAAAAGAAAGAAAGAACACAAATAGTTGTTCATCATCTTTGCTTCAATCCCTATATCTTATGGATTGCATGCAATGAATCCAACATTCCAAATTAATATTGAAACAGTGAACGTAGTTTACCATTCAAGATCGGAGTTGCATTCCATCTCTACCACGTGCTTTTTTCTATTTTTTGATTATCTTGTACACAACGTTATAATACACGTAAAAATTAGAAATTAAGGAAGCGTAAAGAAAAATATAATTTAATGTACTTCGGCTTTAGCTTTGCAACATTGCCTCTCAAGTTCATTATTCATGTTCTCTCGTTCTTTCATTAGATTATCAGATTTCCTATAATGTTTAACAATTTTTTATGCACTATGGTCAACTTACTAGCTATAATGCCCGTGCATGCACGGGTTTTTATTTAAAAATTTTCAATATTGTATTTTTATTTATTAAAAAATAAATAGGTTATTTTCAATAATGTAAATTTTGTTAGAATAAAGAGCCTGAATAGTTGGAGCTCATAGTGAATGTTTTGCCTGCAAAATGCTTAATGCACCTTTTGTGTCCTTTAGATCACGTTAAAATGTACTTGTATCATTGTAGACTTATCGTGTATCTATCTTGCGTTTGTCCAGCTACAACATGAAGACTTTTGGTGACATGGTTAATTGGGGTAGTGGAAATATGTAAATAACATTTACCAATTTTAGTTGCCAATAGAAGACCCCTTTGACGAGCAGTTTTCTCTGTCATTGTTTAGAGGGACCTTTAGTTTACTTAACTCGTTGATTTTTTTAACCAATACTGTAACACAAATAAACAAACACTGCAAATTATAACAGTCTAACACAAATACCTGGGATTGTTCTCTTTGACTGCAAAAAACCACAAATACCTGAAAGTTACTTGACCTCGTGACACGAATCGTAACTCCATCTTCATCACCATTATCAACGTTTTCTTCTTTTTCCTTCCCCTCTTCTTCATCATCTTGTGGCACTGCAAGAGCACTTTAAACATCGTATGAACATGAAAATGAATATCAATACCAACATCAACCTCAACATATACATAAACATTACATCACATTTCTTCTCAAGTTCTTCGAGCAATCGAGCCTATCTAGTTAATACCAATGAATAACAAACTCCTCACTCTCCTACAGCTCCTCATAAGCAATATGTATTCCTTGTGGGAGTCTTTCATGAAACATGTCACTTCCTTCTTAGTTAGACATAGACATTTCACTGCATTAAAATTTTTCCCTTTGGTATCAAATCTTTTGTTGGTCCATGTAAATCTAGTTTAGGTGATGATATTGGTGGTGTCGGGAGGTCGGCCGGAGTACGCAAACACACCCATGGTGGTAGTGATGTTAGAGAGAGAAACTAGAGAGAAGGAAGAGAGAGTAGTATAGAAAGATGAAATATTATTAAGAGCAAAACACACACCTCACAAGTGAAATTGTGAGGGTATTTATACTAAGACATGCATATGGGTGTGATACCTCACAACCCATTCCTAACATAAGTTATGATACCACAACATTCTTATTCCCCTCCCGAGACTATACAAGTGTCTCAGGGGTGGAATATTTAATCTAGTAAACTACTTGTATTTTTGTGTTCCAACAATCTCCCCCTAAATGCAGGTAATCTAGATTAGCGAACATTGATGTCTTCAACTAATGATGATGATGACCTTGAAGCTCTCTCTTCCGAATAAACATCGGCTTTGATCTTTTGTTCTGAGCTTGGTGAGCAACATCATTGAAGATAAGCAATGAGATGCTTGGTATCAAAATGTTCCAACAAATTACAACGTTCCCTAATCTTGTTTTCATGGAAGCCCCTGCATCATGATTTATACTTTTCGTGTTCCAGTAATCTCCACTAAAGGGTAGACTATTCGGGTCTTCCAATGTAAGGCAACCGGTCTTTGTATCTTCGAGCTTCTATATATTGCTTCTAGCATTTTTGTAATGCTCGAAGTTCCGGTCATTCATTTATCATCTGCAAAACTCTACTTATCAGTGCTTGATATTCAACATCCATCACTAGCTGCTTGAAGAACATCTGATCCAATAAATCTTCCAATGTCATTTGGGATGTTCTGGTGAGTAATGGGAGGTTTGGGTGCAACTTTGACTTTCTTGACGATATCTCTCATAAAACTATGGTCAAAGTCTTCTGGATTGCATGATTCCCAAGTAGACGAGGCATTAAACATATCAGTTATCAGCTGATACTTTATCTTCAATCGTATGATCATTCACTCATTGTAAAAGATATCATGTATTGATGTTTAAGCCCTTTAGTCATATTCCTTGTTACTTTCAGTAGCAGACTTACCATATGTAGATGATACTTCCTCGGGCTTTTCAACCGTTGCGTTTTCATCTTACACCTCTAGCTCCTTATCTTTTGCAACTGACCCATCTTAATCCAATTCCTACTTTGACCTTATTGCCCTTTCATGTAACTTTGCCTAACACACTTCAGCTGCTTTCCTTTCATCTTCTTGTAAAACATCTTCAAAAACATCTTTCGGAATTGATTCAGTGTAGTGTTCTTCAACATCTTCAACAGGTTTTGATAAGCATGAGGGTTTTTGTGATTGTTGGTGAGATGATGTAGATTGTTCCATGTTTGTATTACCAGCAGCTATTGAAGATTTCAATCTCGAATGCTATTTCTCCCCCTCAGGATGATCCTGACAGGGATTATCCTGATGAACGCGTCAAGATAGGTTTTGGAAAGTTTGTTTGTCCGTTATTTCTATGGGGTTTTAATAGGGTTTAGATACAGATGAAATCTTTAATGATACCGAAGGGTTATCTGTATTACTTCCTTGGAGCATTTGGAATGAGTGTTGTTGATGGTGTAGATGTGGTAATTTGAGAGGTAATTTTCTGGTAGTCATCACTGTGGATGTTAATGATGTATGAGTTTTTTCAGTTGATGGTGCCTTTGATGTAGGAATTGTTGTAATTGTTGTTGTTGTTGTTGTTGTACTTGTTGTTGTTGTTGTTGTTGTTGTTCATGTTGTTGTTTCTTCATATGTTGGTAATGATGATGATGATGATGGTGATGAGGTCGTCTCTTCCTTGGTAATCGGTAACTAACCGAGCTCACATAGAGTACTCGTTAGCGAACTTGTCGATGTAACAACACATGATACATGACTTGTTCGACTGGATATCAGAGCTGGCGTGATTTTAACTCTGGCTGGATTTCCGAGTGATCCTTGTGAAGATTCTTTAAAAGAATCCACTACGCCCGTTCCGAAATCCACAGAAGGATTTGTAGAAGCATCATAAAATGAGTTGATTTAACTTAGAGGTCCTAATAGAACTGGTGAAGGTATATGATAATGTTATAAACAATTTCAGTGGTTGTGGGAAATATGGAATGATTCTTGAGAAGTTTTAACGATTGTGGAGTGATCACAGTGAAAGGATATAGAATAAATTGATGGTTAAGAAACTCCAATCTTGAGAAATTCATTTTCTGGAAGAAGTTCTTCATCTGTTAGAATGGAAAACTTCGTTGACTTCTTCCTGAATGTGTTGTGGTTATTGTTCTTGTTCTTGAGCCATTTTTGTAAGATGTGATTTTGAACATGATATGAGATATGGTAAGTACCTGGATAAATTTAAATTCATTTATTTAACTCTGTCTGTTTTTTATATGCTCTGGCATTTCTTTTTCGAGCATATTTCATTTCTTTTTCTTTTCTTATGCTTTCTTGCTTGTATAGCATAAGCGCATGCTCTTTTCTTTTTACATGCGATTTAATTCTCTCTGTCTGTTTATGTTTTTCCTCACCAAAAGTTTGTTTGTTGTGATACTTTTTCAAAAGATTTGTAGGTTTAAAGATAACGTTGTTTTATATTGCTCATGCATTAAAAATATACGTTTATCTAACCTTTATGAAGTTTTGGGAAAAAGTATCAACATTTGTTTCAAACTTAAATAATCTAGTACGGACTAGATAACTTTTTTTTAGAAAAACATTTACAAAGATAATTTAATTGCATGAGCGTGAGGTTTCTTCACAAATAACAAAACTTTGAACTCTCTATTACGTGGCCTAGTTAAAGGAGTCCATTATCAGCTTTTAGGTGATAACTATTCCTAATAACTAACTTGAAGATGAGAAGTTCTTAGTTTGATCAAGTACAAGTCATCTCAAAAGAGCTTTTTGTTGCATAAGAGTGAGATTTCCCGAAACATATCAAAACCTTTAATACTTTGTTACGTTACGTAGCTAAAGGGATGCATTATCAGTGTTTGCATGACAACTAGCCCTAATAACCACCTTGAAGATGAGATATTCTTGGTTATGATGGTGTCGAGTTATTTCAAAACCATTTGAGTAAACAGATTTGAGTGAAAACACTTCAAGGTTGCAATTTGTTTTAAATATTTAAAATTCATAGTATTGGCAACCGAGAAATAACTTAAATTTGAATCTATCAAAATCATACATTCACCTTGACATAATGAAATGTCATTCACAAAGTGTACATTTAACAAAGTGCAATCATAGAATAGTCTAATTATTTTAATTAAACATATGCATCTCGAATTACTTAAAAGCAATGTCGGGATACAATCATAGTCTAATCAATACTAAACTCATCGTATGCAATTTGTATTCACGAGTTTAAAATATTTCTTTCAGAAAAAGTTTGATATTTCTCATTTAAAATATGATTTTTGAACTTGAGAAATACACGTTTGTGTTAAAAATGTGCTCAATTTTGAAACTTTTATATTTTTGAAAAATAAATTTGACAAAAATTTAGGTTTCTGAACAAGTGATGACCTTTTAGAAAATGTTTTGATCAAATAATTACTTTGTCAAAATTAAGAAAAATAATTATAAGAGTTTTATAAAGTATAATACTCTAAAAAAATGTCTTATAAATATTTTTGAAAATTTTGGGAAAGTAACATTTAGAAATGATGGGTTACAAAAGTTTGCCAGATTGATCTCACAATGAGACCGTTTAATTTCCCGTTTTCTTTTATAATCATGATCTAAACATTATTTCTTAGTCATTTAACCACAAGAATTTCATCAAAACTCCTTATATCACAAACTAATATTGATCTTAATGTATTCCCTAAAACGCAACCCTAACAAGTTATTTTCTATCAATGTGATGCATAACAGAGTATGAAATGCATAAAGATATAAAACAACAAGTTAAAGATGTTTGAAAACTCATTTTTGTAGTGGAAACACTAGATTCAAGAAATCATTGATTTTGTAAGAGTTTTGCGATATGAGTGTTTTGTGAGTGAAAGAGGGTTGTGATAGTTTAAAAGGTTTGTGTGTTTCTCTCACTGTCAAATGGGTGAGTTAATAACTCTTTTGAAATTTTGAAATTTTGACTTTTGACCCAGTTCTGCGAGAGTTTTGGACTAGGGGAGGGTTCAAAGATAGTTATAACAATTTAATCAAAACTCCCCCTTGGCTTAAGCTCACATTAACACAAATACCTTTTTTTTAACATTATACATTTAACAGAGTTTTTGAAAACAATTTAGTTTAAGTAAATGAACGTTTGTGTTATATAAAAAATGTTTAAATGAAATCAGTCATAAAAGTCTTTTTTGTTAACTTTTATTTTTCAACAAGTTTCAAAAACATATTAGTTCAAGTGAATGAACGTTTGTGTTATATCAAAAAATGTTTAAGTAAACTCTATCACTCCGCCTCGAAGTGATGTATTTTCCCAACTGTTTTAACAACATTTTTCTCATCATTTTTCCATTGCAACAACATTTTTTGATTTAAGTTTTCCAACAACTTTTAACAACTTATTCTTTGATTTCAAAAACAAACTTCTCAATTTCTCCCCCTCAAAAATAGCATAAGAATTTAAGCTATTTTTGATCTATTAGTGAGCAGGGTAGCATTGTTTTTGAAATTTTATTCAAACTCGAGCTAAAAAAGATCATGCTAATAATCAGAAAAGCATGCTCAAGTTTGTGGTTATCATGAGCAAAATATTTTATGAAAAGGTTTTTGTAAAATCTTGTATGTGGAAAACTAGAAGGGGGGTTGAATAGTTTTACGTCCTTTTAAATTTATAAACACAAGTTTGTTTTAAAAACTTCGATTCTAGTTTATGTGAACTCAATACTTGCACTATATGAACAATTGTATTGTAACTAACTAACAAAGCTAATATAGTAAAGGTAAATAAATAAGTAATGAGAAGAGTTAGAAAGATCAAACCACAACACAAGGATTTATAGTGGTTCGGCTACAAGGACACCTTCCTTGTTCCTACTCCACTCCCCGAGTCACCTACTCGAGAGTTTTCTTCACTATGTCAACAAACTCCCTTTTGGCGGAGAAAACCTTACACACCAATTTACACACCACACAACTTCACAACTTGATCACAACTTCTACACAACTTCTTCACACCGATATACTACACACCAATCTTCTTCACAACTATCTTCTACACACCAATCTTCTACTTCACACCTATCTTCACAACTAACCTACTTCACTACTTATCAACTTCTATTATCTACACAACTTCTATATCTTCTACACAATTAATCACAAGCACAACACAATATTCATAAATGAATATATATACACTATGCACAACTACTCTTCAACACTTCTTGAACTTGGTTGTAGAAAGAGTGTTCTTCTTTTGCACTTTGGATGAGAATGGATGATGAGGGATTGAATCACTTGAAACAAGGATTAATATACAAATGATCAAAGGGTTTTAGAGGATGTTTAGTGAGTTATAGATCTGAAAATTTCGTGCAAAAGGTAAGAAAAATTCCAGGTTTAAAGTGGTATTTATAGGCAAAAAGTTCTGACAGAGGAGCGTGATCGGCCCCCTTAAATCAAGGCCGACCCCCTTAAAATTAAGGGGACCGCCCCTTATAATTAAGGGGGCTGCCCAGCTGTAACGGCCAGAACTTTTGTTTTTTAGTGGGGAAAGTTTATTTGGTGAAAAACTAACTGATTTTGGTTAAATATTTGAAATCATATATTTAGTATGATTAAAACATTTTTCTTTATTACCAAAAGTGTTTTTCAAAAATATATAATATGTTTATATATTTAAATAAACTTTGTATTAGTTAATTAAATATCCCATTGATAATTAGATGTATTAAGCACTTGTTTATCCATACCTTAAGTGATTAAGTTGGATATAGTGATATAAACTAGCTTAATACTTGTATACGTAGTAATTATACGATTGACGATTTTACATTTTGTGATCGTCAAAATATAGAGATATCGAAAAATATATATAACGTTTTCACACATTATTTATCTCAACAATCTCCCCCTTTTTGATGATTAGAAAATTTAAACTCATTAATCAAAAATTAGTATATATTCAAGTATTATTGTGAGTTTATATCACTTCTCCCCCTTTTTGTTAGCATCAAAAAGGTTATCCCATGTTAATGTAAACTCCCCCTCGAAGTGTACTCCCCCTCGTTTTGAGGCCAAAAGGAATCGAGATATGGATATCTTGCAAAAATATTTAGTGGCAAGCAACATATATATGTATATAGCATGCAAGAGTAGAGACTAAACATAACCATAACATTAATAATATAAAAAAAAAATTACATCAAGCATTACACCATAACAAGTAATGCAACTAACAAAAGCCTTAAAGGCTTAGAATCATCATTAAAATAAAAGACCAAGTCTCAAACATGAGAGTCCTCTATAGAGCTTGCCATCCAAAAAGGTTTAACACAATTTTATTTGTGAAACACCAAGCATGTTTAATTGGGAGGAATGGATGGTGAACATGGAGATGGTGATGGTGGAGGTGTGTTTGTTGATGGTGGTTGATGCAACAAGTTTTCAATATGAGAAAACATGTATTGGACCTCATCTCTTAATCCGAACACAATTGTTCGGTTGTGAATGCAACAAAGGCAAGTGTCTCCATGAGCTTCAAGTAAGCTCCATGGGACGGGGTTATAGGTTGGTGGATTGATAGGAGTTGATGAGAAATGTGCATCAAGAGGTGTTAATGGTGATAATGAGAGAGTGAGTGCAAGAGATGTGTTCTCATTGGTAGGTTGTAATGGTTGATCAATTGTTGGAGGAGATAAGTGGGTGTTGATGTAGTCATTTATGAATGAAGTGGATGGTATGGAGGAAGTGGAGTTTCCATTTGTTGAAGGTGTTTTGGAGGGTGCATTTGGTGCACTAGGAGATGAACATTGAGGTGGTGGAGATGGAGTGGTGTTGTCTTCATTTGTAAGATCAATGAAGAGTTGTTTGGGTAGAATGATGACAAGTTTTTGTTTCTTGGCATTGTTTGAATAGGTGGTTCTTGGCGATGACATGATGATGTTTGAGGATGATGGAATGTGAATTAAACATGCATGGAGATTATATATTGGGAAAACATGTTTAGAAGTGGAATTAATTTGAAATTGTAATGTTATATTCCAAAATCAGTTTAGTTTTTAAGGGAAATGGTAGCTGGGACTAGCAAAAGGGATCACAGGATGCAAAAGAGAACAGTGTAAAAACTGTTTTAGATGGCCGGTCCCCTTAAATGGAGGCCGGTCCCCTTAATTTTAAGGGGGCCGCCCTTTATGATTTAAGGGGGCCGCCCATTTGACGACCCAGAAACAAAAAATTTTCTGGAAAAATGTTATGTTCTGTTTTGTATTTGCAGCAAGCTCTATTTGGACATTTCACATTTGTTTTGGTCTATTAGAAAGCATACATGTCATATATTTATATAAACTTTAACTAATCATGCAAACATATATATAGATTAAGAGAAGCATGCATTAAAAAGCATATATTAAAAGCAATCAAGTTAGCATCCTAAACAAATATCCAAATAACAAGTACTTCCGATCATACTTCGGACAAATAGCATGCAAGACATAAAAATTAAATATTGTTTAACAAATATAGTCCAAGCATATCATTTCTTTTTCTTCCCGAAGATACCCTTCAAAGTCTTTCCAATAGATTTGAAGCCACCTCTAACTTCTTCGTGCAAGCTCTTTTGTCTTCTAGGCATCTCGGTAGTTCGTTCATGAAGCACTTCTTCGTTTTGATCACTAGGAGATGGGGTAGAATACTCGGGATAGTCAAGATCCTCTAAATTGTCAACGATCTCAGAAAACGAAGGGGTACTAGCATCATGGATGTTTTCCTCCTCATCGTCATCGTCTTGCCTTGAAGATGATCCATGAAAGCTATGACAACGAGGTTTACCCTTGTCACTTCGAGTTCGTCGAGCTTGTTTTAGAGCGAGAGGACGTAGAGTGGGGTACATGGACTCATAGATACTATTGTCAAGATTGGGGTAGTACTCGATAACATGACGATAGAGACGAGTGAGGAACATTCCATATGGAAGGTTGGCTTTGGGAGTTTTTCTAGCACACTCAATCCGTTTGATAAAGAAGTAGGCCAAATTGTATGGCTTTTCGACAGCTATACAATACAACATGTGAGCAAGGCACGCCGGGAGATGGTCCCGGTGACCTCCGGTACCAAACGCATTCTCACGAATGAGTTCTTCCCAACGCTTCATGTGGGGGCTTAACTCTTTGAGGAGAAGTTGGTATGGAGAGATTTGAATGTTTTTGGATTTAATTTTTCGGCTTGTGGTGGCACGGTCCACACCAAGGATTTGACGAATTTCGTCGAGATGAGGAATTTCGTCGAAATAGGGACCGAAGGTTGGTCGATAGCGATTGAGAGATTCGAGGTCCCACTCGTTTGTGAAAACGGCTTGACCTCTAAAAGGAATTTGGAGGATATGACCAAATTGTTCGAGAGTGAGGGTGATAAATTCATTTTGAATCATGAAAGAGATAGTGATGAAACCAAGATCATTGGCTTGGATGGTGACTTGGCTATAGAAATCCATTATGAAGCGAGGGATGATAGGTTCATTTATTTCATAAAGACAATTGAAGTTGATGCTTGTAAACACGCGATTTATGTAGTCGGATTGAGCAAAAGCAAGATCTACTACACGTCCTTCATGAACATTTCTATCTTCAATTTGACGATAGATAAGTCCAATGGAAGGAGATGTGGTAGGGAGTTGGGAAACTTTAGGAATGTAGTTTTTAGTGTGAGAAAGATCTTCGGTGGTAGCTTTTGGCATTTTCACCTAAGCACATCAACAATACAAAAAGACAAAAATAAATATAAAGAAAGATAAAAGTATATGTTTATTGTTAAGGCTTATGTTGGAACGTAAACATACTTCGTTACTAATCCTAAGAAGTAGATTACCATGTTCCTTAATATTGTTTTTAACTCGTTCTAGATATACTTTATGATGTTTAATAAGTAATTATGGACAAATCCAAACGCCCTTTTAAACATCTCAATATATCATGAAATTTACTAGATTTACATTAGATTGTAAAACTAGCTATTTCTTGCGAGTTTCTTATGCATGTGATTTGTTTTTGAAAAAGATGGTTTGTATTTTTACTTAAAAATGTTATTTTTAGTAATAAACCAAACGCTTCCTTAACTAGTGACTTATACCACTAGTATGTCAATATATATATGAATTATATATCTTGACAAGTCCGATTAGTAATTTTTAGGTTTATAATTATAACAAAGTTTTATAAAAATTATAATGACTAGGTTTCGATATTATTTGGACATAATTCAAACACCCCTATATTGTGAACCAATATAATTTTTCTTAGTTGAAAAATGTAATTTCAAGTTTTACAAGTTACAAAAGTATAATGTGATTAGTTTTAACACGTTTTCAAATCATTATTCAACAATGAGTTTACTAAAAATTTTGAAAAGGAGTGTATGAAATTTTTCAAAAATTTTCGACATGATAGTTTATAATAACTAGTTTCTAGTGTTGATCAATCATCCTAATCCTAGGGGAAGCATTTCGTTATGGAGTTTTAAGGCTTAATTCGAAAGAAATTGTGAAATTTGACGAATTTTATAAAACATGCATAATCATGAGTATGATCAAATAAGATGAAATTAGATGAAATGTGTTATGAAAAACTTACAATATGTAATGGTGATTGTGTTAGATGAATTTGCCCTTTGCGAATTAACCCAAATTATGTGATTTGGAAGTGATTTGAGAGGTTTTTGGGTTTTGGTTTTCGTCACAGCAGAAGCATGGGAAGGGGAGTATGAAAAAGTGGAGTGTTTGGCAAAAGGAAAAAGGAGAAAAACGGGTTTGAGCTATCAGATGGCCGGCCCCCTTAAACATTAAGGGGGCCGCCCTTTATTTGGCTGCCGGTCCCCTTAAACATTAAGGGGGCCGCCCTCCAAATTTTGATTTTTGTGATTTTGGTTTCTGGAAAGAACAAGAAAATATTCATGTGTATGTATTAGATTTATATTTAATCAAAAATACGTTGGAGGGTATTCGCACGAAAGGAATTACTTGACATTTTGCCAATTAAATTTTCTTGATCATTTCGGATGAAATTTATCAAGTTGTCAAGTACACGAGGAAGTTGTGGAAGGATCATAAGTACATGTATATATCTATATGTATATATATATATATATATATATATATATATATATATATATATATATATATATATATATATATATATATATATATATATATATATATATATATGTAGTATGGGCTTATAAGACGAGAATAAAGGAGGGAGACGTATGCAACGGAAGCCGGGAGTTTGTCTCATCCATAGATTTTTCGACTCATCTCTCTTCATCAGCATGAGTGTTGTTGAACATTAAAGTTCAATAAGGCAAAAGGGGAAAAGAAAAGGTTCGTAAACGAACAATTTCTAGTTCTAGAAAATCAACAAATGAATTTTCTAGGTTATAAGATCCTAGATATAGCTAAGTGTATATATATATTTATTTAGATATAATATAAGTAGATAAGTATATATATGTATAGAAGAAAGAAAATAGAGGGAATAATGAATCAATCAAAATCACATAAAAACTAGATACTAAACTAAGCATGCATTTGTTGACAAGGAAATAAAAGGAAATGTGTACCTTACGTCTTCAATGCGTTTAACTTCAAAATCTTCAAGAGATAGTCCAAACAGGAGGTGATATCAAAGATTTCCGTGCTTGAGTGGCGAGAATTTTTATGTTGGTCCCCATTGTCTCATTTGACCAAAGTTATTTGTCCCGAACATGTTTTGTATTTGACTTGGGTGCATATAAGGTGGGAAGATTCCCCATGGATTGAAGTTCCACATTTGTTGATTATTGTTAAAGTTTCGTCTATTTTGGTTTACTCTTGGTTGAGGTGTTTTAGGTCTAGGGTAAGAATTATTCGGTTTCCTAGGTGGTGGAGTTTTAGATCTTGTTTTAGTTTTGGACGATCCTACTTCGGTTTTTAAAGATGGTTTATAAAACGGTTTTATTTCTTCATTAATAGCTAGAGGTATTTTCTTATCGTTTATTAGTATATACTTAGGATTAGATTTTGAAGGTTTTAGTTCCTTGAATTCACTTTCAAATTTAACATTTGTAACTTCACTTGTTGAGGCTTCGGTTGAGTTAAAACCTAGACCGGTTTTATCTCCGGATATTCTTTGAATACTTATAATTTTACTAAGTGAGTTACTACTATTTTCAAATTTATCAAGTTTACAAATTTTTTCCTTAAGTTTGTAGTTTTCACTTTTAAGTTCTTGACATGATTTACATTCTTCAAAAGTTTCTTTGCCTTTTTCAAGTTGATGTATTTTAAGTTTTAGTTCAAGTACTTCATTTTCTAATTGGTTGTTTATGTATTTTAGTGATTTGTTTTTAGCCATTAGTTGTTGTCCTAGTTTGCATAGTCTATTGTATTCACTATCTAAATCTTTTTCATCTAATGATAGATTTTCATCACTAAAATATTCGATTTCGGAACGTACCTCACTTGACGTTTTAGCCATGAGACACTTTTCTTCCTTTGTTGTTTCTTTCTCATCTTCATCGCTATCACTCCATGCTCCTCCAACAAACGCTCTTTGATTTTGATCTCTTGTCATCATTGGACATTTTCCAATAAGCTGATTCGGATCACCACACTTGAAACATTTTCTCTCATTCTTGCTATACTTGTCATCATTATTCTTTTGAGATGTTCTCCTTTCATCGTGTGGTTGTCTAACGAATCTTCCTCGCCTTTTGAAGAATTTCTTGAAATTTCTTACGGCCATGGCATATTCTTCGTCTTCGCTTTCGGAAGATGAGCTATCTTCGTTGTTGGATTCCTTTCTAGCTTTCAAGGCGATTGACTTACTTTGCTCTCGTTTCCCTTTAACCATTTCGGAGTCCTTCTTTATTATTGCTTCGTAGACTTTTAAATTACCAATTAATTCATCAAGTTGTAGCATTGACAAATTCTTTGATTCTTCAATAGCCGTCACTTTAGCTCGCCATTTTGGGTGAAGAGCTCTAAGAAACTTCCTAACAAAATTCTTACTAGAGAAATTCTCATCAAGTGCTTTTAAACTTGTGATTATAGTGTTAAATCTAGCAAAAATATTATCAATTGATTCCTCTTCCGGAATCGTGAATTGCTCATATTGTTGAACAAGTAGATCTATTTTGTTATCTTTGACTTGATTATTACCTTGGTGGGTTATTAATAAAGAGTTCCAAATTTCTTTTGCGGTTTCACACATAAAGATCCTTTCGTACTCTTTACGTGGTAGCGCATTGTAAATAACCATTTTTGCTTCATTATTTTTAGCAAGTTTTCTTTTTAAATGATCATTTTGTTTTTCAAAAGGTACGATTTCATCTTTCTTAGTTTCGGGGTTATTTTGAATAGGTAAAAAATCACCATTGGTAATAACATGCCAAAGATCTAGATCTTTTGATTTCACATAAGTTTTGAATCGTTTTTTCCAATATAAAAATCCATCACTTTCAAATAGTGGTGGTCTTTGCGTAGATTGCCCTTCTAAATATTTTTCAGATTCCATAGATCGTTACAAGTTTTAAAATACAATATATTTTAAAAATCTTGCTAGACGTGGCTCCTGATACCAATTGTGGAAAACTAGAAGGGGGGTTGAATAGTTTTACGTCCTTTTAAATTTATAAACACAAGTTTGTTTTAAAAACTTCGATTATAGTTTATGTGAACTCAATACTTGCACTATATGAACAATTGTATGGTAACTAACTAACAAAGCTAATATAGTAAAGGTAAATAAATAAGTAATGAGAAGAGTTAGAAAGATCAAACCACAACACAAGGATTTATAGTGGTTCGGCTACAAGGACACCTTCCTTGTTCCTACTCCACTCCCCGAGTCACCTACTCGAGAGTTTTCTTCACTATGTCAACAAACTCCCTTTTGGCGGAGAAAACCTTACACACCAATTTACACACCACACAACTTCACAACTTGATCACAACTTCTACACAACTTCTTCACACCGATATACTACACACCAATCTTCTTCACAACTATCTTCTACACACCAATCTTCTACTTCACACCTATCTTCACAACTAACCTACTTCACTACTTATCAACTTCTATTATCTACACAACTTCTATATCTTCTACACAATTAATCATAAGCACAACACAATATTCACAAATGAATATATATACACTATGCACAACTACTCTTTAACACTTCTTGAACTTGGTTGTAGAAAGAGTGTTCTTCTTTTGCACTTTGGATGAGAATGGATGATTAGGGATTGAATCACTAGAAACAAGGATTAATATACAAATGATCAAAAGGTTTTAGAGGATGTTTAGAGAGTTATAGATCTGAAAATTTCATGCAAAAGGTAAGAAAATTCCAGGTTTAAAGTGGTATTTATAGGCAACAAGTTCTGACAGAGGAGCGTGGCCGGCCCCCTTAAATCAAGGCCGCCCCCCTTAAAATTAAGGGGACCGCCCCTTATAATTAAGGGGGCCGCCCAGCTGTAACGGCCAGAACTTTTGTTTTTTAGTGGGGAAAATTTATTTGGTGAAAAACTAACTGATTTTGGTTAAATATTTGAAATCATATATTTAGTATGATTAAAACATTTTTCTTTATTACCAAAAGTGTTTTTCAAAAATATATAATATGTTTATATATTTAAATAAACTTTGTATTAGTTAATTAAATATCCCTTTGATCATTAGATATATTAAGCACTTGTTTATCCATACCTTAAGTGATTAAGTTGGATATAGTGATATAAACTAGCTTAATATTTGTAGACGTAGTAATTATACGATTGACGATTTTACATTTTGTGATCGTCAAAATATAGAGATATCGAAAAATATAAATAAGGTTTTCACACATTATTTATGTCAACATTGTATACATTTTGCTCACGATAAATAAAAAGATTTCTCTTCTTTTTTGAAGGATTGACGTACTGAAGCGTTCGTTCAGGGTCATTTCTTTGAAAAATGGGTGTTGATCTGTGATTTAATCAACATCCATTATGATTAATGAATTATCCCTTTTTGTTTTCCCAGATGTACTTGTACTCGTATTGACTGCTACTTTGTTAACTTCTTTAACCTTATCGTCATCGTTATCACTCATGTTTGCCTTTCCTAGACAATGTCATAGATTAGCAAATGTTTCCCGTGGCAAAGCTTTGGTGATGAAGTCGGCAATTAGGTAGTTAGTTTTGACGAAGTATAGTTCACATTCCGTCTGTCGGCAATTAGGTATCCAATACTTAGTTTTGACAAAGCTTTGTGCATGAGTGCTAGATAGTGTTGCAAGAGATGGTAATGACACTTTGCAAATCACAATAAATTGATATTTTATCAAAGAAGAAACCATAGACCGTCATTTGTGTCTTCATCCATAGCACTTTTTCATAGCAACCGGAGAGAGATAATTATTCAGCTTCTGTAGTAGATAATGCAGTGTGATTATGCTTCTTTGAAGACCAACAGATTAAATTTTCCCACAAATAATAATAATACCCTGCACAAATTTCTCCAACCAATGTTCATCGACCCAATAAATCCCTCAACAAGTACGCATCCTTGGCACAAAATCCATATGACCGATGTCCAAATAGTAGATAAATCCTTCTAAGAGTATATTATTTCTTCCCCCAATGAATTAGGTAGCCTCTGAAATACTTTTCCAATCAATTTGACAACATGCATAATCTGCATCTAAATAGGCAATTAGTTCAAAACCGGAAATCTTTCGGATACACCAGGTCCATGTACATGGTTCCCTTTAGGTACCGAAAGATCCGTGTTATGGCAGTAATGTGCTTTTCCGTTGGCCTTGATTGGTAATGGGCACACATGCAAATATCAAAATGAACATCAAGCTTACTAGATGTAAGATACATGAGTGAACCAATCATACTAAGGTATATTATAGCATAAACTGGTTTACCTTGTTTATCTTCATCTAGTTTAGGCTTGTGTAGCATTGGTGTACATATAGATTCAGATTTTTCCATTTCAAAAATTTTCAAAATTTCCATCGTGTATTAGTTTTGATAAATTAAGATACTAAGAGGACTCCTGTTAATTTGTAGATGCAAAAAGAATTTTAACTCTTCCATAATACTCATCTAAAATTTCTGTCGGATGATATTTTCAAAGTTTTTGTAAAATCTAGGATTTTTTGATCCAAAAATAATATCATCGACATAAATTTGGATTAGTATGATGTTGTCACCTTTTCTTTATATGAACAAAGTTTGGAAATATTGAACCTTTGACGAATTTGTGTTTGAGCAGATATTCTGACAACACCTTGTACCATGCTGATGAGGCAAAAAATGAACCACTTTTAGGGGGTCATTTAAGCCCGGAATTGAATTTATTTGATCAAATATTACCCTAAATCGTTCCTTTTGTGATTTTAGGTACTTTGGGAGTGAAATCTAGAAAAGGAAGCAATTCGGACGTTTTTGGAGCATAAAAGTGAAGAAAACGCCAAATACTTAATTTTCCATGCTGAGAACAGTGTATGACGGCGTCAAGAAGCAAATCCTGACGGCGTCAAGAGTAAAATCCATGATGACCCAGAAGAAACCTGAAGGCGTCACAAGAAGAGCGTCAAGAGTTAATTTTGTGACGGCCTGCATAAGGTGTACACATGACGGCGTCAGATCCATATCTAGGCAGTCCGAGGAACTATTTGGCGGCGAGATGACGGCTTCAGACATTTGTTCTAGACGCCGTCACCTTCCTAAATCTATATATAGTTTTCTAATTTTCATCCATTAGGGAGGAACTTGTGTGGAGAAACCCTAGGGCCGAACTTTGTGAACCCTAACTCGTATTTTACAGTAAATTCAAGGGTTTTTACCCCTTGAATCCTTTCATGTGCTAATAAGATAAGTCTTCTCTTTAATTCAATCAGTATGTCTATGTATTTGTTGTCTATATCTTGTGCTTGTCTTAATTGCAACATGTTAGGCTAGATTTATCTTGTGTTTGCTTAGATCTAATGAAACCTAGATGTTAATTATGTGTTGATTACATGTTTATGGTTGTATTGGATGAATGATTTCAATGTTAGGCTTAAGAAAACTGGCAGATCTCCATTGTGTAACATGCTTGAACGTCTTAGGAAACATGAACCGATGTGTAGTAGGTTTTATTGGTTGTATTTAACGCATGAGTAAATTCTAATGATCCTATGTTAGGAGCTTCTTAGCCGGCTCGACATAGGAGTGAAGTAGGCACTCATAGGATTGGGGAAGTAAGTACGCCACCCCATGAATGGTATTAAGGAATACAATCCATCATCCACGCAACTATAACAAGTAATTAACGTGTAAAAGATATCTAGGGAGTAGTGAAATCTAAGTAAACACATTTCTCCCATATATTGCTCACAACTTTAGTATAATTAGTTTGTTTTCATTTTTAGTATTTTATTTTGATTGCATCTTTAGTATTGGGTTAGTTGACTAGCAACTAATTCCGCCCAAATCCTTCAAACCCGAGATTTTAATTTGTTTTCCTAAAAATATAAAAATACAAAAAGAATCATCCCTCATCTCTAGACCTAGTCTTTAGGTTTTCTAATCCTAGCGACACTATTCCTAGCTGAACGATCAATCCCCCGGTACTTGTCATTATACTATACTACATCGATCAGGTACACTGCCTGGTAGGGGTTGTAAACTTCTCGAGATCCCTCGAGAGGTAAAGCCTGGTGCAAAACCCCATGCATCAAGTTTTTGGCGCCGTTACCGGGGAGTAGTTATTGTCTAGGTTAGAATCTCTTTTTATTAGGTCTACTTGCTAGATTCCTTTCTAGTAAGATTTTATTTTGTTTTTAGGTTCTCTTTAGTCTATCTTAATTCTTCGTGTTTTTGTTCGTAAATTTTCACCACCCGACATCATGGACGATGGGAACATCTTTGAACCCGTCATCCCACCACAACAAAACCCACCACTAGAACCTCTTAGGCCCCGAACCTTAGGAGAGTATTCCCGACCTAGCCACCAAGGCTACTGAAACACCATTGAGCTCACCGGAGCCAATGTGACCCCCTTGCGATCCGACACCATCCGGTTGGTGCAAAGCGGATGTGCATTCCATGGACTTCGTTCCGAAGATCCAAATCAACATCTCAAGGACTTCCATAAAATCGTAGATTCCATAGACTTAGATGTTGCAAGTAGAGAGACAACCCGATTGCACCTATTCCAATTCTCTCTACGTGATCAAGCTAGTCAATGGCTTGAACGTTTACCCGCGGGATCCATCACCACATGGGATGATCTCACCACTCGTTTCCTTGCTCAATTTTTCCCACCGAGGAGAACTACTAAGCTTTGAAATGACATCTTGATGTTCCAACAACGTCAAAATGAAACTCTTTATGAAGCATGGACTCGTTTCAAGGACTTACTCCAAAAAGTCCCTCATCATGGCATAGATCTTTGGCTCCAAGTCCAAATCTTCTATGACCATATCGATCTCTCCACGAGGCGAGCCATTGACCAATCGGCCGGTGGTAAGCTACGTGATCTAAGTGCGGAACAATCATGAGAACTCATAGAAGATCTTGCTCTCTATGACAACGAAAGTTGGAATGATCCCCGTGATTTGAACAAAACGGTCAAGGCAATATCTTTGCCTTTGAACAAATCTAGCACTCCCGACCGTAGGATCATGGAACTTGAGGACCAAGTCAAGTTTCTCATGAAATCTTACGAAGCTCCTAAGCCTTCAAGCCAAGTGAACAAAATCACTTCTTCATGCGAATTATGTAGTGGTCCCCATGACACTCGTGATTGTGTGGAACTCCCCGGAACAGCTTTTGCGGACTACGCATCCTCGCGTACCGACGAAGCGGGAGATAAGTGGTACACTTTCAAACCCGAGCCAAACCCTTACGGTGATTCCTACAACCCTCTTGGAAAAATCACCCAAACCTTAGGTGGAAACAAAATCAAGCCAATTCTTCCAATCCACCTAATCGTTATTAACCAAACGGTCAACCCCCCAACCGTACTTTCAACAACAATCCTTCTAACAACTATGGTAGTACCAACAATCTTGAAGGATTGATGTCTAAGTTCATGGCATCTCAAGAAGCTCGCATAGCTAAGTTTGAAGACGATTTCAAGCAAAAGCAAAGCGAGATGACCACTAAAATTGACACATTGTTGAAAGTTCTCAATGACCGAGAAATGGGAGCACTCCCAAGCGACACGGTCAAGAATCCGAAACTAAACGTTAATTCCATATTATCAGTTTCGTCACCCACTTTTTGTCCGCAATACTACTCGGTTAAATCAACGAGCACATGTTTCAAACAAAACCAAATTCTTCAAAAAGACCAATCAAGTAAAACACCCAATATAAAACCGGTCAAAAGCATAGTTGAAACACCTCCTACGCAAGACCTTGACGATGAATTCAAGGAACTTCACCTTGAACGCCCCGTTATTGATGTCTTAGCCCGTGCTCCCTACTATAGTGCCCTCCTAGAAAAGTATGAGAAGTTTAAACTAGGTAAAAATGGAACCGCCTTCGTTCAAAACAAGTTGCCTAAAAAGCTCGACAATCCGGGTATATTTGTTTTGCCTTGTAAGATAGGAAGATCCGAAACTTTCGACAAACTAGCCGATTTAGGGTCAAGCCTCAACTTGATTCCCTTATCCTTATTCACCACTCTTAAGCTAGGAAAGTTAGAGAAGACGGAGGTATTGATAGGTCTAGCAGATGGAAGTATTGCCCACCCGGTTAGAATGATTAAGGATGTAGTTGTTCAGATAGGAAAGTTAACTATCGTAGCGGATTTTCACGTCCTAGACATGGTTAGTGACAATACATGCCCATTGTTGGTAGGAAGAGGATTTTTAGCAACCGCTAGTGCCATGATAGATTGTAAGGAGTCTAAGATAGCGGTAGGTGAAGGCGACACTTGGTCGGTATACGATGTTAAGAAACATAGTTATGATTGTGATGATGAACCGACACCACATTGGGTAGAGATTAATAGGAGACCATCTAGATATGTACCTTGGATAGAAAGGAACTTTATAGGACCTCAACGCCCATTCTATCTAGAAAAAGATTTTATTGAAAAGACAAATTTGGTAGAACAACTCATAGCTAGAGATGAAGAGCTAGATCCTTTTGAGGACCCCTTAATTTTTAGGAAGATGATTGAGTTCTTAAGCGTAATGCCTATCAATATAGAGATGAATAAGTGGAAAATAGAGGGAGATAAATGTAAATGGAGGTGGGACAAGCCACCTAAAGAAGGTGATGGATCATGGCATATGAAGATGACTTTGTATGATCCGGATGGAGAAAAGTTTGAAAGGTCATACCGTACTAAGAAAACCGATAGGAAGCTAAAACCTAAGTTTGATCCCAAGGATGTCCTCAATGAGGAATTCACCCGTGTCACATAGTAACCCATGACCTTGAGTCTAGCTACAAGACTCGTAAATAATGAAAAGAGCTTCCTGGGAGGCAACCCATGATTTTGTGTGATTTTATTTGTTTGTTTGTTATTTGCTTCCGTATGCATGCTTTATTTTTATTATGGGTAGATCATGTTTCTAAACTAAATAGTGGAAATACTTTATTTTGTTGCTTGGCCTAGTCTTAACTTCACCAAAAGGTATTTTTGCAAAAGATAAGTGTAAGGGGAAACCCCAAATATGTTTTTAAGAAACAAACCGATCATGATTCTCCACAATATTAAATGAACATGTATATTCGTATTTGTTAGAGTCAAATGCTTGTATCGAGTCATAATGAAGTTTTGCAGGATTTTCCAGGAAGTAGAACCAAGTTTTTCCAGAAATTTTCCGGAAACTTAACATAAGAATTTCTGCAGGTCACTTCTGACGGCGTCACGAGTTTGCTCTTGACGGCGTTACGTGTAAAAAAATCTGGAAAATTTATCGGTTTTGTTTTTCTAACGGAGTCTTAAAGTTTTTGTGGAATTACCAAGTTTTATAATCTCCAGAAAATCTGCAAACATCATTCCACAAGCATTATATCTTGCTTTGTTTTCTAGGATTTAGTAACATATGTAGATTGCCGCCGATTTTATGCGAGGTTGCCTTGTCTGTTTTCTCAGGATTTACAGGTTATGTATGACAAGAAGATGATTATTTTTCTGGAAGGGAAGCTTTGATTGTTCATTTTTTTGGAGGAAGATTTAACCTGGCCACCTTATTATCCATACCGAGCGTATCAGGGGAGTATTTGATTTCATTCTTTGTACTTATTTTACTTTTACATTCTTTACTTGAACATTGGGGACAATGTTCATCTTAAGTGTAAGGGGAGGGTAAAAAGATGATACCTTACAATACACTTTCGCTTGAGTTTGTTTGTTTGATAGTAGATGTGTAATAAAACTTTGAGAAATACTCGTTAGTGTAATTTTAGCACCAAATTTAAATTTTTTTTACAATATTTAGGAGTGAAACTTTAGCCATAGCAAGCGTCTCATGGATAGGAGATTGTATGACTAGCACAAAACCGTACTATTCAGAAAAATTTTCCACCCAAATATGTGAGGTATGCCTTTAGATTTGATAGGAAAAGCATTTACTATTAGTGCTTATGAGTGTACCGGTAGCATTTACATTCTAGAACTTGCGTTAGTGATGCATCCCGAGACCGCTAGTGAGACTACATTCATGTAGTAGGATTTACTACATGATAAGAGGCATTAGGATCACCCTTGTGTTACACCCGTATTATAATTACTTGACCATTTAAGTCATATTACTTGGCTAGTTAAGTCAACTAATTTTTCCCACACCATTAGCGTTGTACTCATTTTTAGTACACGAAACCCCTAGTACACCCCTCTGAGCCTATCTTTTCGTTTCTAACTTTAAGCATTTTATTTAAAGGAAGAATATGTTACACCCCACTTAAATGTACACCCAAATCGCCTTAGCCTTCCGTGTATGCACTCATCTTTAGTGCATTATTGTTATTTGTTAAACCCTAAGTTAACTATCTAATTGATTACATGGTTGCTAAGTCGAGTCATATCCTTGTACATATTGTTTTGGGACGATTGGGACTCATGGGTAAAGTACTTATTTTATGGAGTAATGGGGAAGAACATCATAATTACCCCCGTATGAGCGTTAATCTTAAAAGTACTCCAAATGTTTTGATTTTTTTAATTCGAGTCATTAGATTAGTTTATTGTAAAGTATGTAAAGATTCAAGTGTAAGGGGAATTTTCATTCCCTATGATGTATTATTTTGGATGGTAGGGTAAGAGTGTATTAAAAAAAAAATCAAGAAAAAGAATAAAAAAATAGAAAAAAGAGAAAAAATATATGGACTACCATCCCTTTTTATTCTATGTTCATTTTATGTTTTTGTTATTTTTCATTTATTAGCTTAAGTCGAGTCTAGTCTTGGCTTAGCAACGCCATATGGTACATGTAATTAAGCAAGATTGTTAACTCGCCACCAGTAAAGACTGCCTATATCCAACAAAACCGTGTATTTCATATCCCTACACCTAACGTTACAACCCTTTAAAAGACCTCTTTGATAGTTTATCCTAGGTGCTTACGCCATGTGATGAAGGTTTGATCCTTTCCCAAGCCTATGGTAATCTATTTTGCTATGACAGGTAGTGAGAGATATCTTCTGTTTCCATATTGTAATTTATACTTTATTACACCCGAGAGATGTGAGTATCTAAACACTATTTGTGAGGTGCTAGTGTATGACCTCCGTGCTTGTCTTTGGTCTTTAGTGGAACGATTATTTGTTGTAATTACTTTTATATTAGCGTTAAATGACCCCTAACTTGTATTTTGATTAGAATAAAAGCGCATTTGCTTGAGGACAAGCAAATCTCAAGTGTAAGGGTATATGATGAGGCAAAAAATGAACCACTTTTAGGGGGTCATTTAAGCCCGGAATTGAATTTATTTGATCAAATATTACCCTAAATCATTCCTTTTGTGATTTTAGGTACTTTGGGAGTGAAATCTGGAAAAGGAAGCAATCCGGGCATTTTTGGAGCATAAAAGTGAAGAAAACGCCAAATACTTGATTTTTCATTCTGAGAACAGTGTATGACGGCGTCAAGAAGGAAATCCTGACGGCGTCAAGAGTAAAATCCATGACGACCCAGAAGAAACCTGAAGGCGTCACAAGAAGAGCGTCAAGAGTTAATTTTGTGACGGCCTGCATAAGGTGTACACATGACGGCGTCAGATCCAGATCTAGGCAGTCCAAGGAACTATTTGGCGGCGAGATGATGGCGTCAGACATATGTTTTTGATGCCGTCACCTTCCTAAATCTATATATAGTTTTCTAATTTTAATTCATTAGGGAGGAACTTGTGTGGTGAAACCCTAGGGCCGAACTTTGTGAACCCTAGCTCGTATTTTACAGTAAATTCAAGGGTTTTTACCCCTTGAATCCTTTCATGTGCTATTAAGATAAGTCTTCTCTTAAATTCAATCAATATGTCTATGTGTTGGTTGTCTATATCTTGTGCTTGTCTTAATTTCAACATGTTAGGCTAGATTAATCTTGTGTTTGCTTAGATCTAATGAAACCTAGATGTTAATTATGTGTTGATTACTTGTTTATTGTTGTATTGGATGAATGATTTCAATGTTAGGCTTAAGAAAACTGGCAGATCTCCATTGTGTAACATGCTTGAACGTCTTATGAAACATGAACCGATGTGTACTAGGTTTTATTGGTTGTATTTAATGCATGAGTAAATTCTAATGATCCCATGTTAGGAGCTTTTTAGCCGGCTCGACATAGGAGTGAAGTAGGCACTCATAGGATTGGGGAAGTAAGTACGCCACCCCATGAATGGTATTAAGGAATACAATCCGTCATCCACGCAACTATAACAAGTAATTAACGTGTAAAAGATATCTAGGGAGTAGTGAAATCTAAGTAAACACATTTCTCCCATATATTGCTCACAACTTTAATATAATTAGTTTGTTTTCATTTTTAGTATTTTATTTTGATTGCATCTTTAGTATTGGGTTAGTTGACTAGCAAATAATTCCGCCCAAATCCTTCAAACCCGAGATTTTAATTTGTTTTCCTAAAAATATAAAAATACAAAAAGAATCATCCCTCATCTCTAGACCTAGTATTTAGGTTTTCTAATCCTAGCGACACTATTCCTAGCTGAACGATCAATCCCCCGGTACTTGTCATTATACTATACTACATCGATCAGGTACACTGCCTGGTGGGGGTTGTAAACTTCTCGAGATCCCTCGAGAAGTAAATCCTGGTGCATAACCCCACGCATCACATGCTCTTGATGCTTGCTTGAACCCATTGTAACACCCCCAATTTCGTGATAGGCAGCGGAATTCAAACTAGGTGTTACTCGACGGCACAACAGTCATATTAATAGAAAACGATCGCTAATTGAGTCGTTTTAAAAGATTTATCATTCAAATTATATAAACATCAGAGATTTCAAAATGAGGTCCCAGATGGTTCCATGTTTACAAATTACATTAAATGAGTTTTCGAATGATAATAGGATTTATAGCCCTCTTGAATATCCGTGCCAGCCTTGTTCATTATGAACCTGAAAATACATGCTAAAGTGTCAACACGAGGTTGGTGAGTTCGTAGAGTTTAGTGACAAAAATGTAATGTAAAACATTTGAATGATGTTTTCCCAGCAAAGGCATTGTAAATCCACTCAGTTCCAAGCCACGCCCATACAAGACTTGCAACCTGTGTGTTTATAACCCACTGCCAAATATGATCTGGTTTATGTGAACAAAAGTAATACTTGTATCTAGATTCAACGATAAATGTAGCAATACCGCTATATAAACAATTTTGACAATGATGCCATATAAATAATGATGACAATGAAGTGGAAGCCATAATACTACGTTTTTGAATACTAGTGCAATGGGAAGATGATGAAGTATGTAACATGTAAACACATAAAGCATTTGAGTAAACCACAAACATTGAGTAAGGCAATTGGTGTTTAAGTAAACAAGTAGCACGTTCAAGTAAAACAAGTATTGCATTTATGTAAAAACGAGCATGTATTCTCCCCCAAAGAGTTGACAAAACAATTAAAAGAGTAGGGTCTATGACTCACTGTGAGTTATGTAGTAAGTAGTGTAAATGGTAGTTGAATCGCGAAGGTCTCTATGAGCAACCTATAATAGAATATTGTGACTTAGGTTTGGAGTAATGACAAAGAATATGACGAATTGCCTATATATGTCTTGCATATTGTTCAAGATGTAGTACTTAGTATATAGTGTAAGTCTTTGAATAAAAATGGTTTATGAAACATGTATAGTTTGTATATCGCTTACTACCGTTCGGGCCATCATAATTCAGAGGTCACGCAGTAAACGTTTAAGGAGCTAGGACACTTTAATTCATAAATCCAGCAACTCGTCGATCCGTTTACCCAAATGAAACCCCTCACATGAAGTTCCCTAGTATTATAGCAATCGATATAGAAAATATATGTTTTCGGTCATAAAAAGTTACATGTCCCAAGGTCGAATAAACTTATGAAAGTTTATTTTGAATGAAGATTGTTATCTTTATAAGTCTAGTATGGATGTGATATTACTTGTAAACTTTCATGGTTCATCGATGGAGTAGATCCAAATTGTTTTGGGTTGTTTTGTTAAGTCTTAATGCTTTAGTCAATGGTTTCGGCTTAGAAAGTCTTGAGGTCTTAGCCGTGGCCTTACCGTGGCTTTGTTCATGGCTACCATGGTCTTGAGACTCATTCTTGGCCTTAGCCATGGATGTGGTCTCGGCTTTAAGGTCATTAGACCTGTTGGTTTTACTTAGCCATAACCAATACATGGTCATTTGGGTATTAAAAAGGGGCTGTTAAGAATTTGAAGAAATAATGTTTACTTAGCCATAACCAATACATGGTCATTTGGGTATTAAAAAGGGGCTGTTTATTCCTCAATGAAAACGTCGTTCCGGACAACTTTCGTGTTTTAACTTTTTGATGAAACGGACCAGAAGGCCTTGAAAAAATGTCGTAATTTGATCAGAATGCAAATTGGCAGATTCGGCGTTTTGGTTTTGCTAACTTCTTTTGGCCGTATCTTTTGACTCGTATACTCGTTTTAGGTGGTTCAAATTGCTATGTTTTCCTTGTAAAGTCCTATTTAACAGTAGGTAAGTGTCCAATATCATGGTTATACTATTTTGGTCGAATTTCACAATATATTTCACTAGTTTTCTTGTTTATGTCCATTTAGCTAACTTATGGTTCTCTTAACTTGTTTTAAAGGTTTTTGTACATCATGAACACAATATAAAGACCATATATAGCATAAATGAAATATAATAATCATGAAAATGATATTGAGCAAGAAAGTATATTAGGGTTTCTTACAACTTTTGGCTTTCTAATGAAAGGAAATCAAGAGCTATTACTAGAACAAGTATTAGAAACCCTAGCTTCCAATATTTAACCACCCTTGCTAATCTTTGTTAGTCTTGATCTATTCCTTGTAAGAATCTTATTTACTCAGCCCCTAATCACCTTGTGTAGCTAGTAAAAAAACCATGGAATCACCAACGAAACACTAGTTTCATGTAGAGGTTAACTAGGCCTTTAACTTTGTAGTGTAACTTGTAGTTTGAAGATCAAAGGATCATGGTGCTAGGGATTATAGGGTGTTCTATTTTGGGGATGAAAAGATGAAGATAAATGTGTTTTTTAAGTCATGAATGAGGATATATATAAGCTAAAATGAGGAGGTGCAAGTATTGGGATATTTTGGAAGCTTAGTGAAGAAGTTTAGACACATGTATGAAATCCTAAAGTTCAAGACTTATCAAGGCTTTATCTCAAGCCAACAAGGCTTGTTGATAGCCATAAATTTCGTTCATAGCTTATCTTAGATGACTAGATATGGTTTTTGATGTTATCTTGCTTTTACGGAGTGAGTTTTGGTCCCGTTAATCGCTAGCTGTAAGTTACAAAGTCATGAAACTTACAACCAGGTATCTTAAAAACATGAAACTTGTAGGAATGATTTAACTTATCATTATACTCCATAATAAAATATAAAATGAGTGGTAAGTTCCATCGGGTTGCTTAAACGCTGTTAAAACTGGAAATCGTAATTTGAAAACGCGTAATTCACGTAAAATGCTGAACTGGAAAATGTAAAATTCCAAAATTCCTGAGAATGTTATGGAAGGTGAAAAACTTACATTTCTCTTGTTTGTGATTTTTGAAAAAATGATCCGATGAGTGTCAAACTCTCGAATTATCATTAATATAATTTAACTTACGAGAATATGAAATAAAATTTTTTGAGATGAATAGTGACGATGAATATTAATCATGAATAGTAAAAATTTCGGGAATAGAAATTAACCTGAAAATGCGAATTGTTACATCCATAAGCAATTGTCATGAATATAAACGTCATCTGGTGGTGCGTGGGAATTGCACCAGGCTTTACCTCTCGAGGGATCTCGAGAAGCTTACAACCCCCACCAGGCAGTGTACATGATCGTTGTAGTATAGTATAGTGACAAGTACCGGGGGATTGATCGTTCAACTCAGGAATAGTGTCGCTAGGATTAGAAAGCCTAAAAACAAGGTCTAGAGGTGAGGGATGATTCTTTTTGTATTTTTTATATTTTATAAAAACAAATATAATCTCGGGTTTTTGGAAGAGTGGGCGGAATTAGTTGCTAGTCAACTAACCCAATAACTAAGATGGAATCAAATAAAATAACAGAAATGAAAATAAAGCTAATTACTAATGTGGTGTGAACAGTAGATGGGAGAATTGTGTTTACTTAGATTTCACTACTCCCTAGATATCTTTTACAGGTTAATTGTTTGTTACAGTTGCATGGATGACGGGTTATATTCCTTAATACCAATCATGGGGTGGCGTACTTACTTCCCCAATTCTATAAGCTCCTACTTCACTCCTATGTCGAGCCTGCAAGAAGCTCCTAACATGGGATCACTAGAATTCACTCATGCATTAAATACAATCATAAAAACCTAGTACACATCGGTTCATGTTTCTTAAGACGTTCAAGCAAGATACACAATGGAGATTTGCCAGTTTTCTTAAGCCTAACATTGAAATCATTCATCCATTACAACTATAAACAAGCAATCAACCTGTAATCAACATCTAGGTTTCATTACATCTAAGCAAACACACAAAAGATCTAGCCTAACATGTTAAAATCAAGACAAGCGTAAGATATATTCAAACAACACATAGACATATTGAATGAATTGAAAGGATACTTATCTCAATTGAACATGAAGGGTTTTGTGACATTTCAAAATTTTCATGTCATTAATCTTAAGAGTATTTAACTATTCTAGTTTTAAATAATTAACTTCGTCGGAAGTTATCCATGTACGTTCAATTCATTCAACCGCGACTAGACTACGTCTATTCTACAATTTTTATGCATCATTGTTTCCTTACAATCCTATTTTAAAAGTCACTTTTCAATTTTTCCATTTTTACATAAACCTTGCACCGTTATGTTTTACCCGATTTAAATTTACGTTTTAAGGTTTTGACAAAGTGAACCAACCCTAGACTATGATAATTTACATATTTATGAATTTTTAAACTATTTCATGTTTACAAATGAGTTTTATACTTGTCGTGTCATTTTTATAGCTTACATCACTTTTATCAAGAGCCGGTGTCACCAAACGTGTTTTCGACTAACGGTTTCATTTTTAACAACGTTTAAACACTCCGATAAATCCAAGGCTCCTATTAAATATTAAAATTTCCCATTTTAACACTTCACAATAATTTCATAATATTTTTACAACACTTTTCCAAAATTCACGTTTTTAGGTCTCCCGGTTCTGCGTAATTCGCGTTTTTACGACCGTACACTTAAGTTAAACCCCACAAACACACTAATACACCCAATATTAATCAAATATGAATAAAATCTGATCTTTGGCTTGCCTTGGGACCACAAAACCGAATCACCCCTCCCATCTTTAATATCTTTTCATTTTCAAGAAATATAACTCATAATATACATAGTTTGTATCACCAACAAGATCAAAACTTCATATTTTTCTTCCTTCTCTCTATATGAACGACCCATATACTCCCAAAAATCACCATTACTTTTTATTTTTAGCTACAAGTTTTTGTGTTAAAGTGAAGGATCAAGTGTTCATAACAAGTTCTTGGTTCAATTTCTCCAACAAGTTCTTCATTCTTGGGTTTTATTGAAGGGTTAAAAATGATGATCAATATGGTTTATAGGCTGTGGTTATAGAGCATTTTCTTGGGTTAAAAGGGTTATATAAAAATTTTGGGTTTGCAATTTTAGAGGGTTTTGATTCAATTAAAGATAATTGGTGTTACAAGGATGTGTAAACAAGGGTTTTTGCAAGTTATTGGGTAATAAAAGTTGGGGTTTGATCAAAGTATATGAGTGTTAGTTTCAGCAGCCCTAGGGTTTAAAGGAGGAGTTTTTTTTTTTTTTTTTTGTTCAATCTTGATCATCCATTATTATAGCATTGTAAGCCTCTTTGATTTCTTCTTTTGATTGTTAATTTATTTTTGTTTTGCATTGCTTGATTTTCACTCTATGCAAGCATGCATGCTCTTGAATTTGTTTGATTTTGATTTGATCATGAACATCAAATTTTTGTGTATGAGATATGTTATAAGAGGTTTAGATGGCATTGCATGGTATTGGATAGTTTTAGAATTGATGTTTGGATAGATTTTTAGGTCAATTATTGGGACAGTTTTAGACCAACAGATAAAACAAATTGGTGTGCAATATTTCTGGCTTATGGCCTGCTGGGAAATCTCATTTTTAGATAGATATATGTCTTAGCTTCATGTGGCGAATTGGATGGTCAACCAATTCCTCCGGATGAAGGAGATATGGTCATTTTACGAAACACTAGCGATTCTGGAACACTGATTAGAAAACTAGCTATATTCCAGGTAAATACATTAAAATGCAGGATAGGAAAACTAATCTCAGTAGTGTACATCTAAATCTAACTTCTCCAAGTGGAATCACTTTAATAGCTATCACGGTTTGGGAAATACGTTAAAATTAATGTTTCGTAGGAAAAGTTGGGACTGCTGCAGATCAGCAGCATATATGGGTTAATTGCAGAAAACTTTTAGCCTAAGAATGTCTATATTATTTGATGGGATTATGGAAATAAGTTACATGTGTCGAATTGGATAGGGTGATATCTCCTCCGGATGAGTGAGATACGGTCGTTTTATGGTAACATGTCAATTCTGGAGCTGCTGTTGGAAAACATGTTTTTGCTCCAGATTTTTGTACAGTAAGCTTAGGTTTTAAAACATGGTTCAACACTAGACATTATAAGCTTTCACCTCCAATTGGTTTCAACTTAATATCTATTATAGAACATTATTTATGACCAAGACCGTAAGCGTTAGAATTTCAGCGAACTTTCTGGTTGGAGTTATAGTTAGTGAAAACTCGCTTCCCGTTGATTGGTAAATGATTTGATTGAATGGCCTAATGTTTTGGAAACTAAACTTAAGTATATTTCCAGGGGTGAAAGCCCCATCCTTGTATCTTTTATAAGTTAAGAGATACGATGGTGTGGAGTTGACTAAAATTCAGCAACATGGTTTTACGTCTTGTCTTGAAATCTAAAACATGTAGATACAAATAGGTGAAACAAGAATTAAGGAATGAAACTTAGTAGGTGTTTTATTACATATAAGATCAGGTCACAAACCATATTAGGAGTAAAAATACCTTGGGTTAAGTCTTAGTGCAATGCCATGCTTATCTCGGAAACATATCTCGTGATCTTTTGATTTACTTTTTCATATCGCTCTTCTTTATCATTCTAAGTCGCGTCACGTCTTTTAGGTTGTGCTTAGACGCTTCGCACTCGTCCGAAGATCCATTTTACTTCTGATCTTGTTGCTCTTAAGGTGAGTTCATAACCTCGCTTTTACTTATTTAAACGTTTTATAAACCTCGCGAGGGGGATACATGCTAGTTTTACAAACGGAATACATGTAGTTTCATGATTACATAATTATAGACATTGAGTACCTTTGCCATCAAGTCCCTAATTTCATGAACCGTTAATTACGTGAGTAAACGCTAGTATTATAGATATGCATATTTGGCCAGGCAGGCCTGTCCGGGTGAGTAGCGCTCATTTGACAACTGTGGGTCAAACGGACATTTAATATTGAGAATTGAGGTAAATGGCAATTGAATACCTTGTGAGGGGCATTTAAACTTGGCCAAGGTTCGGTTTCATGAGCTCAATGCTATAAATCTTATTTCCCAACTTGTATTTGTTACATGTCAACTTAATTACGGGCGTAGCCCAACTTCTTTTAAACTGAATTATCTTGTATTCAATTGATTACTTATTAAACTCTATGAATTCACTCAACTTTATGTTGACTTTTTAGCATGTATTTTCTCAGGTATTATTTGGCTAGCTAAGCATTGAGAGCAATCGGAGTCGCGTGGATATCAAATATTGAAAGACTTGTTTTCTACACATTCGATAACTTTTTATCTTTAAAATACATATATGTGTGATGTTTTAATTCTTGTAACTTAAGTTTTAAAAAGAAATTGTTGGCACCTTTGTACTCTGATTTATCAAATCGAATGTGACATTTTATTAAACGTCTCTTTTGAGGTCGTTTTATGTAACTTGTGTGTTTTAACTATGAAGTGACACCCAAATTGGTATTCCGCTGCGTTGTAAAATTTTGGGGGTGTTATAGAATGGCATCAGAGCATTAGTTATAGCGAATTAGGTCGTTTTCAAAACCTAAACTATAACTGATTTTCGATTTTTTTAAGTCTTTCACCATTGTTCGATATCCGTGTACGCTTGCTCCCAGGTAACTTATATGCTCTATTTTGCATCTATACTTCTATTATATGACTAATGAATATATCTCCTAGTCATGATTTTGCTCTCTCATGCCTATCTTATGATGTCATAATATTTACTTTATATCGTCGGTTATTTATACGCTGACCACTCCGATTATCGCATACTTCATGTTTTCTTATTTTCTCCCTCGAACGTCGATACTAGTATGTATAAGGATACCCGTGCATATATGTGTTACTCTCTTTTCAAATCCTTACACGTGTGTAGTACTATTGTATGTATTAATGAATTCGTTTACTTTAACCTCTTATGAATGATGCGGTGATCTCTGAAACATTTTCACTACTTTACTTTATTTCCTTTTGATGATATTGACATTCGGTTTACTTTGTCAATTCCACTAGTAATTTTATTGTTCAACTCTGAGTGTGAACATTCTTCTTATGCCTTTGAAGCACGTATAATGTTATCATTATCCATTGTTTTGAAATCTTCCAATTGATGGGAGTGCGACCTTAACTTGTCATCTCGGATCGTGCCATCCCTTGGCACTTACCTTTTGGAATGCGACTTGTCATACTATTATTATCGTAACTTTTTCTTATGATTTTGATGAATCATATCGTTAAGTAGACATCCTTTTATTTATTCTAATACTTGATCTTGTTGTGTATTTTGTTTTGTGATGGACATACTTAAGTAGGATGATTTATAATCATCTTATTGAAATGAATTGGGACGCTTCTTCATTTGAATAAGGAAATTATAAACCGCCGAACCATAAATTCATAAATCTTCACTTACATGGATTGGGACGCCTCTTTATGTAAATGACGAGTTATGAACGAGTGGGCTTATGTGTATCTACTATAGCGTGTGTACGAATCATTCTTTTGGCTATGAACTCCTCTCGATTCGTAATTTGTTATGTGGATTTTTTTTCCGATTTTTTATCAACCGCCGCGAGCTTGATAAGCTAATAGTGATGTACTATTATCCGCTTCCACGAATTGTCGACTTGATAAATTCCTTGTTTCATATTGTCTTATCACCAACACTTTTATTCAATCCTTTCCTTTAAGGACCCTCATGACATTCTATTCGTTCCCTCATACCATTGCTTACACATTAGGTGATTTCTATTACTTGTTCTATCTTCGTTGATATCTTTATACTTTGTCAAAAAAAAATAAATAAAAAATAAAAAAATAAAAAATCCCGAGCACAAAATGCATTAAGCACCTCCATGGGCTTCTATAAAATTTTTTATACATCTTTATAAAAATTTTACAAATATTTCACAAGTGTTAAAAATACTAAAATGACCTTCTTAAGTTATAGAGTCGGTTCTAACCAACCTCTTTTGTAAAAATCATAACCAATATTTATAATGACACCATGCCCTATATTTCCAATTATACTTTTTATACATCATATTTTAATCACGTCTTGAGGATATGACTGACTTAAACTTCGTTTCAACTAATGATTCCTAAAAATTTGAAAATAGACATTCTACAATCACAACTATAAACCCGAGTTTCAACATGGTTTTTATACATGCTTCCATCCAAAAAAATCTTTAAAACGACCAAAAATGATTAAGAAGAATTGAGCGCCGGGACGTCGCTCTCTTAAGAGGTACGTGCTGTGACATTTCAAAATTTTCATGTCATTAATCTTAAGAGTATTTAACTATTCTAGTTTTAAATAATTAACTTCGTCGGAAGTTATCCATGTACGTTCAATTCATTCAACCGCGACTAGACTACGTCCATTCTATAATTTTTATGCATCATTGTTTCCTTACAATCCTATTTTAAAAGTCACTTTTCAATTTTTCCATTTTTACATAAACCTTGCACCGTTATGTTTTACCCGATTTAAATTTACGTTTTAAGGTTTTGACAAAGTGAACCAACCCTAGACTATGATAATTTACATATTTATGAATTTTTAAACTATTTCATGTTTACAAATGAGTTTTATACTTGTCGTGTCATTTTTATAGCTTACATCACTTTTATCAAGAGCCGGTGTCACCAAACGTGTTTTCGACTAACGATTTCATTTTTAACAACGTTTAAACACTCCGATAAATCCAAGGCTCCTATTAAATATTAAAATTTCCCATTTTAACACTTCACAATAATTTCATAATATTTTTACAACACTTTTCCAAAATTCACGTTTTTAGGTCTCCCGGTTCTGCGTAATTCGCGTTTTTAAGACCGTAACCCCACAAACACACTAATACACCCAATATTAATCAAATATGAATAAAATCTGATCTTTGGCTTGCCTTGGGACCACAAAACCGAATCACCCCTCCCATCTTTAATATCTTTTCATTTTCAAGAAATATAACTCATAATATACATAGTTTGTATCACCAACAAGATCAAAACTTCATATTTTTCTTCCTTCTCTCTATATGAACGACCCATATACTCCCAAAAATCACCATTACTTTTTATTTTTAGCTACAAGTTTTTGTGTTAAAGTGAAGGATCAAGTGTTCATAACAAGTTCTTGGTTCAATTTCTCCAACAAGTTCTTCATTCTTGGGTTTTATTGAAGGGTTAAAAATGATGATCAATATGGTTTATAGGCTGTGGTTATAGAGCATTTTCTTGGGTTAAAAGGGTTATATAAAAATTTTGGGTTTGCAATTTTAGAGGGTTTTGATTCAATTAAAGATAATTGGTGTTACAAGGATGTGTAAACAAGGGTTTTTGCAAGTTATTGGGTAATAAAAGTTGGGGTTTGATCAAAGTATATGAGTGTTAGTTTCGGCAGCCCTAGGGTTTAAAGGAGGAGTTTTTTTTTTTTTTTTTGTTCAATCTTGATCATCCATTATTATAGCATTGTAAGCCTCTTTGATTTCTTCTTTTGATTGTTAATTTATTTTTGTTTTGCATTGCTTGATTTTCACTCTATGCAAGCATGCATGCTCTTGAATTTGTTTGATTTTGATTTGATCATGAACATCAAATTTTTGTGTATGAGATATGTTATAAGAGGTTTAGATGGCATTGCATGGTATTGGATAGTTTTAGAATTGATGTTTGGATAGATTTTTAGGTCAATTATTGGGACAGTTTTAGACCAACAGATAAAACAAATTGGTGTGCAATATTTCTGGCTTATGGCCTGCTGGGAAATCTCATTTTTAGATAGATATATGTCTTAGCTTCATGTGGCGAATTGGATGGTCAACCAATTCTTCCGGATGAAGGAGATATGGTCATTTTACGAAACACTAGCGATTCTGGAACACTGATTAGAAAACTAGCTATATTCCAGGTAAATACATTAAAATGCAGGATAGGAAAACTAATCTCAGTAGTGTACATCTAAATCTAACTTCTCCAAGTGGAATCACTTTAATAGCTATCACGGTTTGGGAAATACGTTAAAATTAATGTTTCGTAGGAAAAGTTGGGACTGTTGCAGATCAGCAGCATATATGGGTTAATTGCAGAAAACTTTTAGCCTAAGAATGTCTATATTATTTTATGGGATTATGGAAATAAGTTTAAGGTACATGTGTCGAATTGGATAGGGTGATATCTCCTCCGGATGAGTGAGATACGGTCGTTTTATGGAAACATGTCAATTCTGGAGCTGCTGTTGGAAAACATGTTTTTGCTCCAGATTTTTGTACAGTAAGCTTAGGTTTTAAAACATGGTTCAACACTAGACATTATAAGCTTTCACCTCCAATTGGTTTCAACATAATAGCTATTATAGATCATTAATTATGACCAAAACCGTAAGCGTTAGAATTTCAGCGAACTTTCTGGTTGGAGTTATAGTTAGTGAAAACTCGCTTCCCGTTGATTGGTAAATGATTTGATTGAATGGCCTAATGTTTTGGAAACTAAACTTAAGTATATTTCCAGGGGTGAAAGCCCCATCCTTGTATCTTTTATAGGTTAAGAGATACGATGGTGTGGAGTTGACTAAAATTCAGCAACATGGTTTTTACGTCTTGTCTTGAAATCTAAAACATGTAGATACAAATAGGTGAAACAAGAATTAAGGAATGAAACTTAGTAGGTGTTTTATTACATATAAGATCAGGTCACAAACCATAATAGGAGTAAAAATACCTTGGGTTAAGTCTTAGTGCAATGCCATGCTTATCTCGGAAACATATCTCGTGATCATTTGATTTACTTTTTCATATCGCTCTTCTTTATCATTCTAAGTCGCGTCACGTCTTTTAGGTTGTGCTTAGACGCTTCGCACTCGTCCGAAGATCCATTTTACTTCTGATCTTGTTGCTCTTAAGGTGAGTTCATAACCTTGCTTTTACTTATTTAAACGTTTTATAAACCTCGCGAGGGGATACATGCTAGTTTTACAAACGGAATACAAGTAGTTTCATGATTACATAATTATAGACATTGAGTACCTTTGCCATCAAGTCCCTAATTTCATGAACCGTTAATTACGTGAGTAAACGCTAGTATTATAGATATGCATATTTGGCCAGGCAGGCCTGTCCGGGTGAGTAGCGCTCATTTGAAAACTGTGGGTCAAACGGACATATAATATTGAGAATTGAGGTAAATGGCAATTGAATACCTTGTGAGGGGCATTTAAACTTGGCCAAGGTTCGGTTTCATGAGCTCAATGCTATAAATCTTTTTTACCAACTTGTATTTGTTACATGTCAACTTAATTACGGGCGTAGCCCAACTTCTTTTAAACTGAATTATCTTGTATTCAACTGATTACTTATTAAACTCTATGAATTCACTCAACTTTATGTTGACTTTTTAGCATGTATTTTCTCAGGTATTATTTGGCTAGCTAAGCATTGGGAGCAATCGGAGTCGCGTGGATATCAAATATAGAAAGACTTGTTTTCTACACATTTGATAACTTTTTATCTTTAAAATACATATATGTGTGATGTTTTAATTCTTGTAACTTAAGTTTTAAAAAGAAATTGTTGGGACCTTTGTACTCTGATTTATCAAATCGAATGTGACATTTTATTAAACGTCTCTTTTGAGGTCGTTTTATGTAACTTGTGTGTTTTAACTATGAAGTGACACCCAAATTGGTATTCCGCTGCGTTGTAAAATTTTGGGGGTGTTATAGGTTTCAAGGGGTGAAAACCCTTGAAAATACTGTAAAAGTCGTGTTAGGGTTTATGAAGTTCGACCCTAAAATTCTCCTCTCTTGTTACACTCTTAATGAATGAAAATTAGAAAAGTATATATAGATTTCATGAGGTGACGGCGTCAAGAGGAAAGTTCTGACGCCGTCATCTCGCCGCCAATAAAATTCTCGGATTGCCTAGATCCAGATCTGACGCCGTCATGTGTATTTCTGCTCTGGGCCGTCACCACTTGTACTCTTGACGGCCTTGATATGATGCCGTCACGTTTTCTCTGGGTCGTCACCAAAATTGGTCTTGACGCCGTCATCAAAACCTTCTTGACGCCGTCAGGTACTGTTCCCAGCAAGGAAAATTAAGACTTTGCCGTTTTCTACACTTTTATGCCCCAAAAACGCCCAAAATGCTTCCTTTTCCAGAATTCACTCCCAAAGTACCAAAAATCACAAAAGGAACAATTTAGGGCAATATTTGATCAAACAAATTCCAATTCCGGCTTAAATGACCCCCTACAATCGGATCATTTTTTGCTTCATCATCTGGGCTGTCTGGATCAACAAAGCCTTCTGGTTGACTCACATACACCTCTCCATCTAACTCCCCATACAAAATGACCGTTTTCACGTCCATTTGGTATACGGTGAAAGATTTTTTAGTTGCATGAGCCAAAAATAAGCGTTTTGCTTAGATCCTTGCTACTGGTGCAACTGATTCATCAAAGTCAATTCCTTCTTCATGCGTAACCTTTTGCAGCTTGGTGAGCCTTGTTGCAGATTACTTCCCCGTATTCATCTAACATTTTCTTCAGAATCCATTTCAATGCAATTGTGAGTTTTCCAAGAGGCTTAGGAACCTTTCTCTAAATATCATGATGTATGAATTAATTAAGTTCTTTTTGCATTGTGACAATCCAGTCAGTGTCTGTAAGTGCTGTTTTGACTTTGGCAGGTTCATCTTGACTCAGGAAGGAATTGTAGAAATAGAAGTCTGGTGTAGCACTTCTTGTTTGAATGGGTTGAGAAGGATTTCAAGTCATTTGTTCTAACGGGTGATCTTGAGTCAATCTTCTTTTGTGCGGATGTGGTTAGTAAAACATATGCATGTTTTAAGGATCAACATATCGCGTCTCAAAAGGTTCATCGAACTCAGCATAGGGAGTTGCGAATGTATTTATGAACGGTTCCTCTTTAGACGATGCACGAGTAATTTCTTGATCATCAACATTCTGGTAGAAGGTTGGAGTAGTATTGTTTGGTGAAACTTCTTGTTGAATCTTTGTTGTTAGAGGGGTATCTGGTACTTGATCAGCATCTTCATAAGTAGTTGTTGATAAACCGGATACTAGAGAAGGAATGTCTTCTTGATGATTAACTTCTATAATTGGAGTTGCAGCGGATATTGCTGACATCTTCATCCTATTTCCTCCACATGATTCATCATAGAAATTTTCAAAAAAACCATCTAACTCTTCATTTTGATTTTCATTAAGCATTGATGTTGATGATTTCTGGTTTAGTACGAGTCCTGAACCGTGTTGTTCAGAAGTCATGAGATGATGACTAATTGAGTTTGCTCCCCCTCAATTAGGCCATCATATGTAAAAGAGCTTCTTCAAAGACTTGTAAAGTTTCTAAATCGGCTCCCCCTCAAACTGACCATCCCCTTTTATAGATTCAGAACATTAAATTCATGATTACATTTGAGGGTCATGATTTCAACCGTCTTCTTCTTCATCTGAATTAATCCAGTTTAACCAATCCAATGAGGTTCCAAATGATATACCAAGTTCCGATCATCACACTACGATATCCCACTATTCGTAACCGAGTGACTTCAAACAGAGCGAACAACCATGGTTTCCCTATGCCTATTGCCCTATTCATGACTTGCTAACTCCCTGCATGTACACATTCTTCTTTCATGGAAACGTAAACTGGAACAGAGAACAATATAAACCTATTCTCCCCCTCAAAGATAGCATACATGGTGTTTGCTTTATTTGAGAGTTATCAGAAGCAGAATCGTATTTAACGTTCAACTGAATCAACAATCAACTGGAGTGCTAAATGATAACGCCAAGTTCGAATCCCAGAGGCCAAAATAGAACTCGAACACAGTAATAAACCACGGTACATTTCGGCACGGTTGACATCAATCTCCCCGGCATGTGTAATTAACCTCTATTCCTTCTTGATTTATAACCCCAGCATACACATTTCTCCTCCCACAGACAAAGAGAAAGTTTATATGATTAGGAAACTTTGATATACGCCTATTCTCCCCCACAAAAATGGCATGCAATGACGTTTTAGCCACATTTGAAATTCTGTGATGATTGTGATTCATAGACATAGCGTGAATATTTGTTGAAGCCCAAAACTACTACGAAGAAGATGGTAAGTAAAACTCACTTGTAGAATCCCTCGTTGTCTCTTCATCAATGGTTTAGCAAGTGAAAAATTCAATGAAGCTCGTGATATGCCTAAACCACTTGATGTAACGTGTTCAAATTTATAAGGAGCTGAGGTGTTTCGAAAGCTTTAAATTTATAATAACAAGTTCTACCGATTCCTTAATACACAAAACACATGGGTAAACGTATAACCCCCGTTTATTGTAAAGGTTTAGGTAAGACCAGGTCGTCCCGAGAGAGGTAATGATTCCTTATGTTAGCTATGATTAACAAAATTAGATTCCAATGATTATCACTTATCACTAAAACCGTGTTTGTTGGATTTAAGATTTTCTTATTGTTTTTCCCAATTGATTCAAAAGTATGTTTATTCAAGGCTGAGCTCATAAGAATCATAAGAAGTAGCATCATAGAAGTTACCTGGACAAAGCATAGAAGTAAAACATGATAGTTAATCATGTAAACTAGTATATCTATCCTATGTAAAAGAATCTCCTTGCGGCCTTCATTCTATATACACAGAATGCATAAAGTGTGGTCCAAGTATGAAGTATCAAATATGCATTTCTTCTAGTCAAGCCGTTAGACATGAGACTAGCCCTTAAACGTTTCATACTCAAGGTCATCATTTGTTTTACTAAGCAATTCTCGCAAGCATGGCAATGCTTTGTTATAAACAGACAATTCATAATATAACCAACATGATTGAATCTTTTGACCTTTAAGCAATCGCAATGATCAATCAAGACAAATGATAAGAGATTAAACAATGAAATATCAAATGCATATATCATAGATTCAATATTCATCATACAACTCTTATAATAATCATGGCAGAAGTGCCTCAAATAAACATAAATTTACTACTCCATACTTAAAATAAAGTAAAACATGTAAACAGGTAATTTCATCATAATAACTAGTTTATACCAAAGTTACTCGTGCTCCAAGGTGTTTCTCCAAGTGTAGTACTGATTCCAACTCCTAAGCTAGTGGTTTTAGAGCAAGATATGTTTCTTTGTTGTGGTGTGTCTAAACCTCCGATTTGCACTCCTATTTATAGTGTAAAATGTTGCCTTAACACGTCCTTAGTGAGTTATGATAGGCAAGTGATCGGCCTCATCATTGAAGTAGCTCATTAATGTAGAAAACATAACTGCCATGGGAAGTACGCCGCACATCCGGTATAAATTGGCGACCTTCTCTTCGCGTAACCGGCGCTTATGTAATATAAAACCGGCGTACTTCATGTTTGACTCGTAGTTAGTTGACCAAAGATACCCATAAGCGGCGCTCTTTTTACTTATGATCGGCGTTCTTTAGTCCAAACTATATCTTTTCCTTATATGTACACAAAGTTATCCTTTTCTTGAGCTTCTTGCGTTATTTCAGCAATCTTCAATCCTACACATTCATTCATATATTAAGTACCAAAAGTCCCAATAATAAGATTCTTTACCATATATTTCACATAATATCGTGGGTATAAATATGTATAATACGAGACTCATCAAATCCCTCCATACTTAAACTAACGCTTGCCCTCAAGCATATAAGAAAAATGTCTTTCAAAACCAAGTCTCGTATAAGTTTCAAATATATATTTTGTTGTGAATCCAAGACAACCAAGAATAATATGACATGTTCCTCACGAATGTATATATTTTAAATTTCACTCAAGCACTCATAAAAATAGTTTTTGGTTGTAATTCACTCTTATAGCTCAGTCATAACTTATAGATTTACCATATGCTTGTAAAAGAAACAAAATTGCACCAAGTATAAATATCAAAGAGGTCTTTCATTCGGTTTAAGGGTTATAAGATAGGTATATGGAATAATTGTAGTAAAAACTTAAGTCGGGGAATCATACTTCTTTCTTTATACTTTCTTTTCCTTTTTTCTTTCTTGTTTTTTTTTTTTTTTTTTTTTTTTTTTTTTCACTTATTATTTTTCACCCACATTATAACAAACATAAAGCGTGCACTCTTCATACTCATCGTAATTGGTATATAACTATACTTTTTTTCATATATATTCCAATTCTCATATTCCCTACTAAGCAACATATTTTTGATTATTTTCTTGATGGATAAATAGAAATGAAAAATCAAGGCTCACAAAGGTGTATCTAGTGGATAATAGCACTAAAAGTAAGTGCTAAATGGGTTAATTTCCGATTAGAAAACGGATGGCTAGTATATGGTGTAATTCTTAATTTTTGCCTCTTATCATATAATAATAGTTATATCAAACGAATGTGATCTCACTACGGTCTCATAATGATTTCAATACAAGTTCTAGAATCACATAAATTATTGGCACACTCATAAACAAAGAAATCAAGCTTAAAAGTTATATGCCGATATAGGATCGAAATCCTCACATTTATAGTGGTAATGGTCATAAAATATGTAAATAATGTCATTAATCCCGATTCAGACATCTTATGATTGTTTTGGATACGTTTTGTAACACCCCAACCTAACAAGGGTAAAAGTGTCACAATAATACGGTTTCACATTAGAACATACATAACTAAACAAAAGCGGAAGTCTAACATAATTAACTTTAATCTAAGTTGACTATGGTCAAATCTTCACTTAGCTTTACTCTCAATCCTAGAAAGTTATCCCCAAAAGCTATCTTGAATACCTGCCGTGGTGAAAAAAAATGCGGCTGAGCTTAAAAAGCCCAGTGAACGGATATAACAATAATGAAACGAAATATAAATATTGAAGTACAAGTGTTATAATTTGGGAAACATAATTTAGGCATAATGGATAGTATGATATTGTAATGTGTGGTTTAAGAAAGGAATTTATACAATCACTTGTATAAACAGAATCAAAAATACCATGAGCTCAGGAACATATCATAATCACATATCTTCACAATCATATAGAGGGGAGACCTCTCAGATAATCAGACAATAATGAGGGGTGTCCTCATTTAATAAATGGAGTAGCTAGCTCCAAAAAATGTGAAGGATGTGTATTGCACACACAACCACATTCTCCAGAAAATCACATATAACATATAAAAGATAACAGATCTAGGATGCATTAATGAGGTGAAAAGTGTTACGCTTTTAGGGGGTCATTTAAGCCCTAAGTCGTGATTACTTGATAAAATATTACCTCAAATCATTCCTTTTGTCATTTAGGTACATTGGAGAAGAAATCTAGAAAAGGAAACATTTTGGACGTTTATGGAGCGAAAAGTAAAGAAAACGACAAAGTCTCCAAAATCAAGCTGGAAACAGTGCCTGACGGTGTCACACTCTAAAGGTGACGGTGTCACGTGTTGGTAAAGAGGTGGATATGAAGTTTAAACTAGACACTCCAGAAAGTTATTTGGATTTAAAGAGTGACGGTGTCACAAAACGCCTAGGCTGTCACGTACAATCCATAAGTTGACAACCAGTGAAGATTAAAAGGTGACGGCGTCAGATCTGGATCTAGGTAATCCGAGGAAAGCTTTGGTGGCGAGTTGACGGCGTCACATGTATAACGTGACGCCGTCAGATTGTATTCTCTATATATAGTTTTCTAATTTTCATTCATTAGAGAAAGAACTTTTGGAGGAACTTTACCATAAACCCTAAGACGAATTTGAACCTTTTGTAAGGGTTTCAAACCCTTCTTTCATCCATTATTAATTAAAGATAAGTCTTCCAATAATCATTCAATATGTCTATGTGTTGTTTGATTCTATCTTATGCTTGTATTTACATTAACAAGCTAGGCTAGGTTTATTTGTGTTTGCTTAGATGTAATTATAGGGAATTACAAATTTGATGATTACAAAACCTACAAGCAAGAATGAAGAAAGAAGAAACAATGAGGGCCTAATATGTAATAGTTAGCTTTCTTAGTAAGCTAGGGTTTGTAACCTCCCTCTATTATATAAAAAGGGTAGGCGTCTAGGTTACAGATTATCCTTTCATAGCTAGTCTCTCCAATGAGAGTCTAGAAACGCATAAAGCGTGTAGTAGTAGTTTAATAGTAGTAGTAGTTTATTTATTTTAATAAATAAAACCTTGAAGTAACTTTGATTCTTATGTTCTTATGTTCCTATTCCGCTGTGCAAATCATTGTTACTATATCCTAGATGGGCTTGATCTTGATTTTACAATTGGCATCAGAGCTTAGGGGCTCATGATATCTAGGGTTTCAAGGTTTTCATGTTCATGTTTATCAATAAAGAGCAGTTGTTGAAGAGAAGAAGATCTGAATAAAGTGGTTTGATAGAGGTACGTATGGAGAGATATGGAGCAGATTGGGTTAGTAAATTATTTCTGGTTAGATGTCTCATAAAGGTATTCTCGTTCTATTTTTATTAATCATATACTACATTGGTTGAAAATTTTTCATCTATCAAAGTCAGTGGTAATTAAATCTGATTTGTCGGATATAGAAATTGAATTACAAATCTCGTAATAATTTATGGTCCATGGGTCATTTTCTTTATTGTGATTGGTCAACGAGGTGAATTAACTGGTGATATAACGAGGTGAATTAATTGGGTCATATCAATATTGATCAGTTTGTTTGCACGTGATTATTGATCATTCGTTGATGAAAAAGACGATTTGCACAAGAATTAAATAAGTACTTGAAAGTGATTGATCGATTAATACATGGTTCTGGTTGTCGCATGATTGGTGGTTTCTTAAAGATATTAATTGAATTCCTTATCTTCTTAACCTCGTACAAACAATGGTAGGCGCATGTTTTATTTCTCGATAATTATTGATTACATTAATAGATCACATGGGGTATGATATATTAATTGAAATTTTGCTTGTCGTATGCTGTTACCTCGTACCAAGTTTGTGGATCGATAGGATTGGTTGAAAGTTGTCATCTAGCGCTTATTAAATTGATCTGGTGTTTTGAGGTTTAATTGTCTAATTTGTCGTTTGTGGTTTGTTGATTACCACGTGCGGTGAGTTTGTTTTCATTGGTTTGAGAATGGGACAGTGATTCAATATTGTAGTCTTGGGTTATGATTGGTTATTGTCATCATCATGGGTCGGGCATAGATATGTGGAATTAATTGGTTGTCGCAAAGTGAATGAATAGATTGGTTGTGGGACCCCGTTGAATATTTTAATCAGTGGGAATAATACTTATTAATAGATCGTAGGTCCGTATAGTGATTTACATGTTGAGGTACTGCTGCCAAAGACATTTGTACTATTGTGTACCTCGTACTAATATTGCAAACATGGGTCAGTCAGAGTATTTAATGATGTTTCTACTGATACAAATTTACTGCTGATCACATCAATGGAAGTACTGCTATGGCTCGTTCCTACTGCTAAGGTTTCATTCCTACTGGTGGGTTCCTGCTAATACATACGATTCTTGCTGACTTCTTTATGGTTCCTGCTGGCTTGTTGTATACTTTTTCTTTTGGTCGGTTTTGGTTCCTACTAGTCATGTGAGATAATGTTCGTCTGTTTCGTGACAGTTCTGATGTCACTAATGGTTAAAGAGGACGGAGTTATCAACCATCATCATTTCGTTGAGAAGATTACTTGTTGAAGACATTTGATTATCACTTGTTTGATGTTGTAGTTGATTTTCACAGGTTTTGTGTTCTTATCATATCTTAAAGGGAGCAGGATCTTTTTAAGATAACTTGCTTAGTTTGTATGGTAACGAAGACTTGACGAATCTAGCGAAGGGGTACGATCCATCTTATTGTGCTTAATGCGTACATTTGCTATCACTTGAAGGAGTTACGTTATTTGTTCTCAGTGTCTCATTAGATAAGTCAATGAGGAGTTTGCCAAGAGGATTGGTTCTTCACTACTCACAATTTATGAGTTCGACGTCACGTGGATAGTGCAAGACATAAGATGCAAGTTTGGGAGATTCTACTTCTTCATCAAATCAGTTATATTTGATTTTATTCAACAGTGATCACTACATGGAGCCTACTGGATTTTACTGCTCTTACACTTTGTGATAGTGTGCTTATTTGTTACTGCTGCTCAGATTCTACTGCTACTCGGTTACTGCTGTTTAGTAAATTTTTTTTTTTTTTTTTTTTTTTTTTTTTTTTTTATTATTTTGTTTCTGCTGGTTGATATTTGATTCGTCAGATGGTTAGTATATTTTTAACGGGAAGCTTATTGTTCAAAATACTTAACCATCTACATGCATCACTTGATGGGAAGCGTGTACAAGGTGCACAAGACCCCTATTGGATGATTACAAAAAGGGGAATAAGAGTTATGATGTGCAGCTTATTATTTGTGATGACATGTTTTAGCATTGTTTCTTCATGTAGATTGTTTTGTAATATCAAATAGGGGAAGATTGTAGGGAATTACAGATTTGATGATTACAAAACCTACAAGCAAGAATGAAGAAAGAAGAAACAATGAGGGCCTATTATGTAATAGTTTGCTTTCTTAGTAAGCTAGGGTTTGTAACCTCCCTCTACTATATAAAGAGGGTAGGCATCTAGGTTAGAGATCATCCTTTCATAGGTAGTCTCTCCAATGAGAGTCTAGAAACGCATAAAGCGTGTAGTAGTGGTTTAATAGTAGTAGTTTATTTATTTTAATAAATAAAACCTTGAAGAAACTTTGATTCTTATGTTCTTATGTTCCTATTCCGTTGTGCAAATCATTGTTACTATATCCTAGATGGGCTTGATCTTGATTTTACAGTAATGAAACCTAGCTATTGATTATCAATTGATTGTTTGTTATTAATTATTGGATGAATGATTTCGATGTTAGGCTTAAGAAAAGTGGCTAATCTCCAATTGGTAACATGCTTGAATGTCTTAAGAAACATGAATCAGATGTGTACTACGATTTTAATGGTTATATTTAATGCATAAGTGACTACTAAGGAGGCCATTAGGAGCTAGTTTTCGGCTCGACATAGGAAGAGGTAGAAGCTTATAGTATCGTGGAAGATTGTACGCAGCCCCACAAATGGTATTAAGGAATATTACCCGTCATCCATGCAATTGCAACAAACTAATCAATTAATGAAAGATAGCTAGGGAGTAGTGTAATCTAAGTAAACACGTTTCTCTCCATATAAGGTTTTTCACACAATTTATTTTCTTGTTATATTATTTTTTATTGCATTTGTAAGTTATTTGAGTTAGTTGACTAGCAACTAGTTCCGCCCACTCTTCCAATACCCGAGATTTTTTACTTGCTTTCCATAAACTATAAAAATAAAAAAAGAATCATCCCTCACCTCTAGACCTATTTAGATTAAGTTTCAATCCTAACGAACACTATTCCCCAAGTAGAACGATCAATCCCCCGGTACTTGCCACTATACTATACTACATCGGTCAGGTACACTGCCTGGTGGGGATTGCAAGCTTCTCGAGATCCCTCGAGAGGTAAAACCTTTTGCAAGGTTTCAAAACCACGCATCAAGTTTCTGACGCCGCTGTCAGGGAATAGTTATTGTTTAGGTTAAATTTTATTTTTATTAGGTCTACTCATTAGATTCCTATCTAGTCAGATTTTTATTTTATTTTTATAGGTTTTCTATAGTCTATCTTTTTCTTTGTGTCTTTGTTCTTTAAAACCTTTTCATTGACTCTTCCATTCACCATTATGGAGAACGCGAATTCGCCAAATTTTTCATCCAATTGATCAAATCCACTACAAAATCTACCCTTTTCACTTCAAAATGACATCTTGATGTTTCAACAACATCATGGTGAATCTTTTCCCGATGAATGGACTCGTTTCAAATACTTACTACAAAAATCCTTGACTATGGTATTGATTTATTGCCTCTACTTCAATTGTTTCACACTTGTATCGACCACAAAACCCAAAAGAGGCTTGACTATGTAACATATAGGGAGTATTGGAAATATGATGTTAAAAACGCATGGGAAAACTTTGAGATTCATGCCCAATTCAGGAGTGGAACATGCGACCCAAAAAACGTAAGTGTAGACCTATTTTGAATTTGGTAGGCTCAATCGAAAAGTTTGTTTGGGGATAAAAAAGATTAGAGTTGAGACACCTAGGTGTATGTCATGGTTAGGCACTACCATGATACAAGAAGAACACATAGGTGATTTTGATAAGATGGAGGATAGAGTAGAAAACCCAAGTCCATCGAGTACCCCACAACTCCTACCATCAATTGAGGAATACACACCACCCGTGACTTACCCGGAAGAAGTAGAAGAGACTATAGGAACCCCGATTGAAGTTGAACCTTTGAGGGAAACACAACTAGAAGAAATAGGTTTGAATACTTGTAGTCATAATCTTTCTCGTAGTTCTATGGAAGTTGCTAGTTTTGATGAACTGGAGCCTCAACCAAAACCGTTACCTAATCTTCCATCCTTGGGTCAAAATTTAGGAATTGAAATAGGTCCCGATCCACCCATCAAACCATAAAGTCCGTGTAGTTTTACGTTGAAGGTAGTAGACTCTCAGCCTTGTAGAGAGGAAGCTGACATAGGAGTGAACCATGACCTTACATACTTACATCACCCATTCATGATTGATCATAAGAAACATTATGGGTTTAAACCGGGTTTATTAGGTCAAGATGGATTCCCAACTAGGAGTCTCTCAAAGTTGATAGAAGATGATCCCTTTTTAGGAGAAAACTTTAACCGACCCATTGACTAAAGTGAACTAGGCAAGGTTATGATGAAAGGAGCACACCCCTTTGAGTATATAATTCATCCACCACTCTTTCCTCATGAGGCATTCTTCTACCGAGATGGTGTGTATCGCTACATTCACCCGCACTTAATCCTAAGTGTAGGGAAAGCCTCCCCTATTTTTTTTAAATAAGGGTAGAGTCAGGCTCGTGACTCGAACAAAAACAAGCGCTTTTTGGGAGGCAACCGAAGCTTTATTTGTTTGTTTGTTTGATTTTATTTGTTTACTTATGCATGTTTTATTTTTATTGTTTGTGGCTCATGTTTCAAAGTAAATTGTGAAAATGCTTTATTTTGTTTTTAACTTTGTCTTAATTACATATAAATGTATTTTGCAAAAGATAAGTGTAAGGGAAATCTAAATTTGTTTCTAAGAATGAAATTAAACATGAATCACAACAATATTAAATGAATATGCATATTAGTATTTGTTTGAGCCAAATGCTTGTATCGAGTCATAATGAGTATTTTGCAGGATTTCCAGGAATTAAGGCGTAAGTTTCTTCAAAAATTTTCTAGAAACTAAACATGAAATTTCTACAGATCACTTCTGACGGCGTCAGGATTATAACCTGATGGCGTCATGTGTAAAATTCTGGAAAATTTTGCAAGTTTTGTTTTTCTGCCAGAATCGTAAAGTTTTTGTTAAATCTTTAGTTTTATAAACTCAAAGAAATCTGCAAATATTCATTCCACAAGAATTATATCTTTATTTGCTTTCTAGGACTTTATTATATACAGAGTTTGCCGCCGATTTTACGCGAGATTTGCCATGATTTTTTTCTCAGATTTAACAGGTTATATTGGACAAGAAGATGATTTATATTTCTGGAGGGAAGCTTTCAATGTTCATTTTCTTGGAGGAGGATCTAACCTTGTTAACGCATTCCACATCGAACGAATCAGGGGAGTATTTTTTTTCATACTTTTACCTTCTTTACTTTTACATCCTTTTAATTGAACATTGGGGACAATGTTCGGCTTAAGTGTAAGGGGTGAGTAAATCATGATACCTTAGAGAATGAAATTACACTTTATTTGGTTAGAGAATAAAATTACACTTGAAATTACACTTGATTCCGTTTTTTTATGTTGTCGTCAACGGGCGAAAACGTAAAAAAATGGAAGAAAGCGCTAATAAAGGGACTAAAAGCGAAAAATTGCACCGTTCGTCCTTATAGTGCGAAATAACGATTATACCATCATAAGCAAACAAGTTAACGAGTGTTAGTAGACCTCGTTAGAAGGAGGGACTAATGGTGCATAACATTTCCGAGTTAAGGATAAACGGTGCAATTTTTTTGGTCAAAGGACATAGGCTGCGGTCAACGCAAACCACAAGGGACGAAGGGTGTAGTTTACTCATAGATTTATTAGCAATTGCTGCATCTTCACATATCTTCAAACCAGCTCATAACAAACGCCTCTCAACATCTTCTCCTACTCCGCCGCTTCACGCCGTCACTAACCATGTCCACATCGTCACCTGATGAAGTTCGCCGGAACCGAATTCTATCGAGCAATCTTTACTTTGATGTACCCATCATTAAGGTCCGTTACTCCGTTATACTGTACTGTATGTAAGTAGCAGTTAAATTTTTGTTAATTTTTAATATTTATTATTTATGCTAATTTGGTTTGTTTAAATTTAATCAGGATCCGATAATCTACTCGATTTAATCAGGATCCGATAATATACTCAACGTCTTATGACATTTCATTTCTAGGCATCGAAAAACTGTAAGTTTATTATTATACTCTATTTATTTATTAATACTACTTTACTGTATTATTAATTTATCATTATATTTAGTTAAGGAGAATGTACATATACTTCGCGCAAACTGGTGCTTGCTGCCGAATAATTTGTGGCAATTTTTTGAATGTTTCATATAGATAGATACTTGTATTAACATTAATTGAGATAGGATTATCTCTATGACGTCAAGTCCTTAATGATAACATACATCCTTATTTATAATATTTGACAAACACATTGGAAGATAACACGTTTAATGATAACATACTACCAAATCGTTAATGACATTGTTGTGTTTTGATTTAGTTGCATTTGCTTGTTTATTGTGCTTAAAGTATTTGGTCAAGTGGTCAACTTGGTTTTGGGGAAATGAGTGTTTTCTGATAAGTATGGTCTTGTCTTGTGTAACAAATGCAGGCATCCATTTGATTCTTCTAAATGGGGTCGTATATGTCAGTTTCTCGTTGAAAATGGCGTTTTGGATAGAGAATGTATAATTGAGCCTCTAGAAGCAACCAAGGATGATCTTTTAGTGGTATTTAAGCTAACCTTTAACAATGAAATTACACTTGATTTGGTACATGATTGTCACAACTCGTAAATTCTGGTCTTTTCCCGAACTATCAACATTTACTATTCATCGGTTACTATTCATCGATCACTATTCATCATTTTGAGGTCAGTTTGATATTCTGAGAAGCGTTTTAAAATTTTACTATTCATAAAACACTATTCATCTCCGGAGAAAATTTGTCATTTTTACGTGGGTTGCGTCATTTTTGTAAACGTACGATTATCGACCTAATAAACGTTATCTTATGAGCTATTATTTTAAATAATTGATCCGACAATCCCAACTATGGTTCTAACACATTTTTATACTCATAATAATAATATAAAAATTATATTATTAATATACCCGATATTTTGGAAATTTATTTAACTTATATCGTACGCCTAATTTATTTACGACGGTTTTCGTAAAAACTAAACAATGATCACCCGAACACCCAATATTTATACCCAACATATTTTCACAATTTTTATAACTTTATTATGTCCCAATT